>JAFNEN010001687.1:0-23881 GCA_019343175.1 Oedothorax gibbosus | reverse complement strand
AAATTGTTTTTTTAAAAAATTTTAAATTTTTTTGATGTGTCGGGGGGTTTTTTTTTTTAGAATATTTTTTACGAATAAAAAAGTTACTATAATTTAATTTGTATCAGTGAATTTTTTTTTAAATGTTTTTTAACTCTTCTACTGTAAAAAAAAAATTACGAAAAAAATTTTTTAGGGGAGCACTTTGCTTTATTTTTTTTAAAACCCCCTTTTTCATTTTTCCCCCTTCTTTTTTTTTTTTTTAAAAAAAAATTTTAAATAATTGAATAGTTTCCCAATAATGCATCCAGAATAAAATGGAAAAGGGAAACGGGGAGGAAAAAATTTTTAAAATTTTTAAAAAACTAAAAAAAAGGGGGAAAAAAAAAATGGTAATTTTTAAAAAAAATTTTTAAAAAATATTTTTTTTAAAAATTTTTTTGTAAAAAAAAATTAATTTTTTTTAAAAGATCTAAGAAGGGCAAGTGTCAAAAATTTGGGGTCAATTTAGCGTAAAACTTTTTGGGGTAAATTCTATTTTTAACCTTTTTTAATTTTTTCCCATAAATTAAAACCAACTTTTTTTTAATTTTTAAAAAGGAAATATTTTTCCCTTTAACGAAAAAATAAGTTCGAGCTAAACTTATAAAAAAAAAAATCGAAAGCTGTGTTCCCCAAAGGGAAAATTTTTTGGGGGGAAAAAAGGTTTAAAAAACCCAGGGGTTCCCTAATGGGCTTGTTTCACGGGGGTCGGCAATAGCTTTTGGGTTTTTTTTTTGATGTCTTTTTTGATGTTTTCCAACGGTATTACCCCCATTTTAGGAAAAAAAACTACAAAAAAAAAACCCTTTTAAATTTAAAAAAATTTTTACAAAAAAATCCTAAAAATACTAGAAAAGTTTTTTCACGTTTTTAAAAAGTCACAAAAAAATTTCCCAAAAATGCAGCTATTTATTTTTAAAATTTTTTTTGTAATTTTAAAAATTTAAAAGTGAATTATTCTAAAATTCCCAAAAAATACCCGAAAAAAATCTAGCTGCTTTTTGGAATATTTTTATGATTTAAAAAAAAAGGGAAAAACCCCTTTGCTAGTTTTTTAGGGAATGTTTTTGAATTTTAAAAAAAAATTTGTATTTTTTTTTTTTTTCTCCCCCAAAAACTGGGGGGAAATACCGTTGGAAGATACCCAAAAATTAGACTGCAAAAAAAAACCGTATAGCTATTCCAGATCCCCGGGTGAAACAACCCTTTTTTTGAGCATGTATTTTTTTTTTATTTTTTTTAAAAATTTAAAAAAAAAATTTTTAAAAAACTGTTTTTTTTTTTTTAAAGGGTTTTTTTAAAAACAAAAATTTTTTTTAAAAGCTTTATCCGGGTCTTATGAAAAAACCATTCCTTTAAAATTTTAGGATTTTTTTTAAAAAAAAATTTCTTATAAACTATTTTTAACCCTTTGTTTTTTAAAGGCAAAAAACCCCAAAACAAAAAAATTTTATTACTTTTAGGGCGGGGGCTACGCGGGGGGGGCACCTTTTCCCCTTTCCCGTGTGGGGTATTAACGGGGCATTGGCTTTTTTTCGGGGCTTACGGGGCCGTGCTTTAAATTTGCTTGCACGGCCCTTTTTCATAAATTTTACTTAAATTTTTTGGATTACCTTTTTTGGGGCCCCCCGGGGCAATTTTGTTTTTTTTAAAAACTCATACCCAAACGGGGCAGTATTGTGGGGCGCAAAAAAAAACCCTAAACACCGTTTGGGGCCCCCGGAAATTTTGTTTTTTTAAAAAAAAAAATTCTAGCCATTTGCAAGGGAAAATTTCAAAAAAATGGGAAATTTTAAAAAAACTTCATGAAAACGAAAAAAAAGCAAAAATTTTTTCCCGGGAAAATTTTTTAAACGATGATTTCCCCCGGTAAAAAAAAAACTATAATTCACCCCAAACTTTTTTAAAAAACCCCAGACCTTTGAATACGAACCTTTTTATGCTACCCCTAAGCTACGGTGGTCAAAAAAAGAATAAAAATAAAACTGTTAAAAAACCTCGTCCTGCCCCTTTTACTACCCTTTGCCCCAAATGCTTGTACGGGGCCCGTTTTTTTACGTAGACACTTTTTTACCTTTTAAAAAGAGCTACAGTGTTTAAATAAATACAAGCCCCCTCCCAAAATTTATCCAAATAGTAAAAAATATGGGGGTAAAATAGCAAGGGGCCGGTTTTTAAAAATTATTTTTTAAATGGGGTGTAGCCTAACGGCGAATTTTTTGGGGGGGAAAAATTTTTTAAAAACCAATTAAGCGATATTTGGCAAAAAAAATTTTTATAAAAGAACGAATTTTTTTAAGAAAGAAAAAAAAAATTTTTTAAAATTTAAAAGCGAAAAAAGTAAAATATATATATACTAATTTTTCGTACAAACATGGTTGCGATGCGAAAAAAATTTGCCCCCCTTTCCTTTCCGGATTTCGAAATTGAAGGAAAATAGTAAATTTTTAAAAAATATTTTAAATTGATAAACTTTGGAAAGCCATATATTACCTTACACTTGACCATTTAACACTCCTTTCGAAGAAAGGTAAAAAGGAAGTCAATCCTTTCTTAGAAACCAACCCCTGAACTCAAAAAAAACCCCTTTTTTGAAAAAATCATGTCTTTTTGAAACAAACCCCGAAAAAAAGCATGGTTTGATAAACAATAACGCATGCTTAAAAACCTCCCATTCGTCTATTAAAACGAATTCCACATTTTAAGGGGCCTCCCTTTTAAGTTTGCATTTTCCTCAACCCAGGGAAGGGGAGCCTTTCAACATTTCCAAAAACCGGGAAAACCAAGTCAACCAAAGCTATGACCTTATTGCTTTTCCTTCAAGGCCAAAGTGTTTGAAAGGTTATCAATGACAGAATAAAACAAAACCCACTTCTACCCCGACAGAGAAAATAGGCTTTCTTAAAGGGAAAACAACAACGCACCACTTTTTTGAATCCTCAAATTTTTTAGGAGGGGGAAACCCCATAACAAGGGCTAACTCACCCCATGCTCGACAACCCAAAAACCTTTGAAAAGGGGTGGGACTCTGGACTTTTAAAAAAAATTTTAAAACTGTGGTACCCACCAGGGTTTGAAAGCACCCTTTACCTTTCGGGGACCACCTTTCACCATCAAAAAATGGCTGCGCCTTTCTACACTTCGACCATAAGGGCTGGTGTCCCCCGGGGCCCCAAAATTCTGGGCCCATTTTTTATCTGTTTTATACGCAGGATTTTTCCCACCTTCAATAACGCACGCACTGCTTAACACTTTCTACGCTGACGACAAGCGATCGTTTTCAAAACGGCAAATCCAAAAATGCGGGGAAAGGGTTGCGGACAAGGGGCCAGGGATTGAGTCCTTGAAAAAAATTTGGAAAAAAATTTCTATTAATGTCAAAAAAACTAAAGTTTTGATAATTCGCAAAACAAAAAAATAAGCCCTTACAACCAAAAGGTAACATCTTTGGAGATGCTGTCCCCGTTGCAGAAAGGCCAGCTATCTGGGGCCCGTCATTAAAAAAAACCTTACCTGGAAGGACCACATCAAGCAGACCCCAAAAAGGTAAGGGTCCATGGCTAAATCGGCCCCTTCTGGGGCGTAAATCCAAGCTGCCATAAACCCTTAAAAGGCTCTCTACTCACCACTATACGCCCCATCCTACCTATGCATCGCCAGCCATTGCATGTATCTCCCCCAATGAACTCCACAAACTACAAGGTGCCAAAAAAAGACCTAGGGGGATGGTGGGGCGCTCACGATACGTGAGAAACAACCTCATACACAAAACCTTTTTAAGATCGAGAAGCTTGAATACATAGGCCAAAGTTAGTATCAAATTCTACACAAGCCCTTAAAAGGAAAACAAGTTTTATTTCTTAATATGAAGTCAAAAAGGAAATCCCCATTCGCCCCTCGCTGCTTTGCAACTTCTGATGCAAAAGTCCCCCTTTGTCAAATTTAAACCTAACTGTTTCAGATCCCTTGGGGCCCCCCCTGGACCGGCCTTAACCTGGAGATAAAAGTGCCAACGCTATGTCAGACTTTTTAAACTCAGGTCCACTGCTTCCTCACGACGAATCGGTAGGGGGCCCCTTTGGCCCAACCCCGGTTTTAACTTTATTTAAGATTAAAGATAAAAAGATTTTTTTTATTCCCTTGAAAAGACGCCATGAGAAAACAATATCTTCCAAATGTGGGCACAGATGTATTTTAATTTTGAAACATTGATCTTAATACTACTTTTATTTAACAATTAACCATCTAAAAACAAGAAGATCGCTTTCACTGAATCAAAATACACTCTCATGCAAGTCAATACTGAATTAATTTTGAACACGATACTATTACATTTTAAAGATAATTGTTAATGAAAATAGTATAAATTATATTAAGTGGTTGAACAATATTAATGGAAACATGAAATTAATTGCATATTTATGCAAACAGGATATCATTACACTAAGTATTATAACGAGTTTTGGTAGAATTTTAGCTATACATATGTTCACATTACACACGTTAAATTTGTTTTATCTATAATAATAAAAGAAAGAGTGTGTGTTTGTCTTCGGATCGTAAAAGACCTACTTATACTGCCCTCAGAAATTCGAAATTTTTAAGATAGATTCCCTTTAATACCAACGTGTGCACCTGAGGCTTAGTTTTTTCATATTTGTTCCATTTTAGAGAAAATTCGAATTTTCTGAAAAAAATACACCACTTTCGCTCAAATCCGATCATTTTTTCTCTTTCCTGATGCCATCGGCTGAAAAAATTAAATAAAACTTTTAATGAAAACATTTAAAATTCAAAATGTTTATTTTATTCTTTTGCCATTACTTTCAGAAACTAAATTCATTATTTGAAAAATAATTGACATGTTTCAAGTGACGTAATTCCGCCAGTCTCCATTCCCGGATTTTATTGTGGATTTATTTGATGATTTTTTTCATTGATTTTTCTGTTGACTGCATGTATGCATATTTAAGCAATAAATGTATAGTTAAGCTGTTACTGAACTATGATGGTTAATGAAGGCCATCGCACTAGAGCTATTAGTGTTTTATGTCTTTATTTTTTCCCCAAATATGTTGCCAAACTCGCCAAATTATTAACTAAAATTCGCCAAATAGGCAATTTCTTTTATAAATAATTTATAAGCTGGTCGGTTGTTCGAAGGTCATTGTGTTAGAGCTGTATAATGGGTGTGGGTAGCTATATCTATTTTCTCGCCAAATTATTTCCCAAAACGCGCCAAATGAGCTAAAAGGTTTTATGTATTTATGAGGGAATTGTGATGACATTTATGAGTGCATTTTATAGCGTATTTTTCATTTTGGAATTTTAAGGCAATGAAACGGGATTTTATAATTTATAACGAGCGGAAACAATAATAAGTTTATGATCCTATAACAGGGTATATGGTACACATATTTGGAATCTATTTGATATTTTTTTATTCCGTGCGAAGAACGGGTATAAATGTGTTAGTTTATTATAATACAAACTAGCTTTCCAACAATACTAACCCATCCTGACCATAAAATAGTGTTTATATTTGATGCAAATTTCACTCTTGACAAAATGCTATGATTTATTTTCAGAGAAAAACGCTGAAAAGTTCTTAAACGGCGTAGACAGCGCATGTGTTTTCCACAATTCAAGTTCTAGATTTGCTGACGGTTACCGGTTTGGTCTTGGTAAATATAAAAATAATTTTGTATTATTAGTCCGTTAAAATAATTTATAGTTATAATAAAAGGATCTATATGGCAAAAACTATATTATTCAAAAGTAAATAATAGTAATAATCACATTAGTTTCAACGTAAAAGTTTTAATACATTTACTACAGTAGGATGTTATAACGATTAAAATTTAGCTTAACTTATTAAATATTAAAAAATAATTTTTGGTTGCGAAAAAATATCTGAGCCTACTCAATCTGTGAAACAATAACATCATATTCTCCTGTAAAAACTACATTGACTAATTTCAATATTGCTATAAGTATTTAGGGATATTGATTAAAGTAGTTTAAATATGTAAATCGAATTTTTCAAAAAGTCAAAATGAAAAATCTTTTGTAGTGTAACTCGTTATACTATAATCCTAAAGTTAAATTAAAAGATTTACTTTATCTTCTAAATAAGTTAAGGACGCTGAATTAATAGTTATTCATACTAATAAGTCCAAAACATTATCTATAATATTAAAAATGGCATTAATTTTTATGTTTTTTGGGTGTAACGTTCTCCAATAATTCTGGAGTTAGCTGACTTAACCCAATTATGTGAGGAACGTTCCACTAACCTATACAATGTATAACCCAGTTCATCATCCCACAAACGCTTAGGTGCATATGTGCCATCATAAATGTTTTTTTTAAAAAGATGATGAATTTTTTTTGCCAAGCTAAAATTGAAATGTCGGTAAAGCGCCGTTTTTGTAGTGGAAGGATTCTTAGGTCAAATCTTGCCTCGGAACTAACTTCGATTGGGCTTAAAACTTACTTAAAAATAAACAGAAAATATCGCTACAGAATATCCCACTGTTATGTATAATGCTATACTATAGTAAAAGCAGTTAAACTCCGCCATAAGGTAGCTTTGGACCCTTGTTTTTGCTTTGTTTTAGTGGTGTAAATTAACTCAGCTTTTTAGTGTAAGTGTAAATTACATGTTATTAAGTAAAGTTACATTAACGGTACAGTGTACTTTATATTTTAAATATATTGTAAATTCGTAAATTTATAATCTGCTCAGTTCCAAACCGGTGGTACGCGACCACTGGTGTAGCGGAAATTTCAATGTAGCTGAGTGGAGCAACAGATGCTATTAATCTTCTTAACATGGCTGACACTCACTATTCTCATTATTTTAAACGTTACATTAAAAGAAACCTTAATAATTTGGATCGGATGTAACCTAGTCCTTGCCTTCTAAATCTATGCTATTGTTGAAGTCATTCGTTAAAGTTAAATGATTTTGAACTCTTGTACAAAAAATATATCTTAGGTATAAATAAAATGTTAATTTAATACATTTAATATTTATTCTCTTATTATAAGCATGTAAAAACAATATCTAACCACTAAATATGAAGTTTTCTCAATTAATCAAAAGCTTTAACACTTTAAAAGATAATATTACGTTTAAAAGTATTTTGTCTGTGTACCAATTCTCAAGTCAGTGTACGCAGTCAAAAGGTGGACCTGATCTAGCTATCCTAAATACGCTAAATAATTTATATTCAATAATCTTCCAAATCATTTCATAAAGTACATAAATGTTTAAACATATGAAACTAAATTGTAATATTTTTTTCTGATTTTTAGGTGCTGAAGTTGGAATTAGGACTGCAAAAATTCATGCACGGGGCCCCGTAGGGGGGGGGGGGGGTCGAAGGTGTGTGGCGATTTAGTATTTTATAATTAATATGATAACGATAACTATATGATAACGGTATGATAACTAACGATAACTATATGATAAGTTTAATATGGTAACTGCACAATTTACATTTAGTAACCGTAAAGTGTGTTAAACTATAACCCAGAATATAAACAGAACAGCGATCTATAATATATACTGGTGGAAAACTCCTGGTGCTAAAGGATCTTAAAAAAAAAACGCGATGGATTATGGCTCCGGCAAAATGGTGGGTCACATGCGTACTAAGCAAAAAACATTTGTTGACACAATTAGAACTTTATCACTAAATGATGGTAGATGAGCGTTGGTGAATTGTTAAAATAAGCCCAAAAAAACATTGCCAAAGTGAGAAAAGAAACCTTTTAGTTAGCTCCAGGTATCTGGATCGGACACGTTTTCTTAATATTGAACAGTCCATCCAGTATATATATATTATTAAAGACCGTTGAAACAGAAGAATCCTAATTACGTAGTGGTCTTAAATTAATATTTTGGTTTTTATTTGTAGAAATTCTTCTACATTTGAAATTATTTCACTTATATTTCTAAATTTTATTCATTTTTTTAACAGGTTTATTAACTACAAAATGGGTATTACACGGATCCGGAAATACAGTCGCAGAATTTAACGCTGGGAAGATGAAATTCCTTCATGAGATGTTGCCCATCAATTCCTAAAAGGAATGATGACTTTTCTTATTTATATTTTGTTCATTTTTTTGCACATTAATGTAGTACAACTCAACCGTATTTATTGTTAATATCAACGCATTACATGATTTTAATTAGTTAAAGAAACTAACAAAATGGAGTAGCTTTAGGCTATGTCTTCATGTATTTATTAGTTATGTATCTTTAGTGCATTGTCGATTTTATGCTGTAGAAAAGTTAATTTTTGAAATAAAGTGCACGGTTTTAAGTATAAGTGTGTTAGTTTTTATTTGAAATTATAACTTCAAACACAGTTTGATCATAAAGTAAAATTTTTCTAATGAAGAAAGAGATGGTTATCAAAACATAAATTGGTAAATTGGTTCCAAATAACCACTTTTTGTTCCCTATTCAGAAATATTTTCCCATGTGTATTAGTGTTTTAGATCAAAATTGATTAACTTGTCTTTGGACCCAACTCCTCAGACATTGAACATGCATCTATTTGTATAATGCAGTGGTTCTCAACCCCCCCCTAATGCCACAAAATAACTTCGCGACCCTCCCCTCCGTCCTACACGTACTGTGCTTTTTATTAACTATATCTGGTTAATTGATTTTTTTAATTGAAGACATTACCCCCCCCCCCCCACCACCAATTAAATTAACAATAGTATAATTTTCAATACCATTAACGACTAATAACCAATGTGTTTCATATCAGATGGTACCACTAAATGTCATATCATATATAAAGACCCGTATAACTATAAACTGCGGGGTGGCCGCCTAACTGGTATAAGTGGTATACCTTAATTGACGTTGTTCTTAGTAAATTGTAACAATTATGGGAAATTATTTAAAAAGAAATCAGCCCTCATCTTCAAGGGAAACCAGTGAGAAAACTAAAAAAAGTTAGAAAATACGTTGATTCGCCGTACTTTAAATTCGGTTTTACACTGCTCGGAAATCGCCTACAGTGTGTATTGTGCTCATCTGAAGCAAGCATGATGTCTTCAAAATTGATCTATATTATTGATCTAACATTTTCCAGAATAAAGAAAGTTTTCAGATATGCGGCCACAAGTTTTAATATTGTTACGAGATTTCTGGGTTCTTCCGAAGCACAACAAAGTTCGCCAAGACAATTTACTTTATTCAGCTTACTTCAAAGCATGATACAGTTCACAAGAACAATACTTTTTATTCAGCAAATGACACTCTCTCACTAACAAGTTAACCGTTGCAACTTTTTAGAACACCGCCATTTTTAAAGACCAAAAACACATCCGAGCTACGCTCACGCTGCCCGGCTGTTGCCATTTCTGAAACTCAAAAAGATATCTAATAAGTTATTTACAATATTTACACAAAAGTCGTAACAATATTTTCCAGTATCGATTCACTTTTAAAGTATGGTTTTATACCGGCTTAAAAATGTCTGGTATGATTTCATACTGATTTTAAAATTTCCAGTATGATATAATACCAGTATCAACATTTTCAGTATCATATCATACTGGTTTTAACAATTTCTGGTATGATTCATACTGTTTCTGGTATGATGTTAAAATTTCTGGTATGTTTACACTGGTTCTGGTATGATTTTGATACTGGGATTCGTAATTTTTTCTAATAGGGAACCCACACCTTTTGTTGGTTTTTGGTACTTGATCAGATAACGACCTCGACCTGGTTCTCAGTTGCGAAACCTAACCACAATAGCTCATTTACACAATAGCCCATCAATAACCATCTATCTTTAGTGTTTGTACTTTGTTACAGTGTTTTCAAACAATATTTGTAAAAAAAGTTTTTTTTTGTGTGTTCCAGTGCAGTCATTTCTAATATTTTTCTTTAGGGTAGCTTGAAACCAGAACCAAGAGCATCGGCTGCTGTTGGTTAAAGTGGTCTAATGGCTTTGTATGACGAAGGTGGAGTCGAAGGTGTGTGGCGATTTAGTATTTTATAATTAATATGATAACGATAACTATATGATAACGGTATGATAACTAACGATAACTATATGATAAGTTTAATATGGTAACTGTCATGGATGTGGAGGTTGTCATAGAAGATCCGAATGTCGCTTTAGAGAAGCTGAGTGCCGAAAATGTATACTAAAAGGGCATATTGTTCGTGTTTGACGTAGAAGCAAGATTGAGTAAACAATAGGCCAACGAGCAGTCCAGGAAGTTTCAAGCAAGACAGACGAGTGCAGTATTTAGTCAACAAGAATGCGTTCTTCAGAAGTCAACTATACCGACAAGGAACAGATTTGTGTTAAGATTAATGAGAGAAACTGTTTCATGGAAGTTGATAGTGGATCTGAATACTAGATAATTTCAGAATTTCAGGCTATAGTTGGTTCAAACCACTTGGAATTAAAATAGTGGGAATTCACAGTGTAAATAACTTCGACCCTGTAGCAGCTCTAGTGCAAGAATTTTCAGAAGTTTTTGAACCCGAATTAGGATTGTGTAGATCTCATCCAATTAACCTTCACATAGACCCGACACTCCTATCCAGATGAAACCGAGCCATGTGCCGTACGCGCTGAAACAAAATTGATGAAGAACTAGACTGGTTACTTCGAAAAGGTGTTCTGGAGCCAATAGCTAACCCAAAATGGTCTACATCCATAGTGCGGATCAGTGCGATTGTGTGCCGATTACAAGGTAACTCTAAACCCAGCGCTAGAAGGATATGCTTATCCAATTCCAGCAATCACTGATCGGCTTGCAGAGTTAGCTGGGAGCAAGGTGTATGCCAAAATAGATCTTGCTCAAGCTTATCTACAACTGCCTGTGGACGATTCCTCAGCAGAGGCTCAAACTATCATCACCCATCGAGGCGCTTTTAAAGCTAAAATACTCCAGTTTGGCATCAAAACGGCACCAGGATTTTTCCACTAATTCATGGAACATCTTTTAGCCGGGATCGAAAGAATATCTGTATATAATATCTGAAAGAATATCTATATATTTTGCTGAATATCTATCACGACTACAAAACAGACCAAAATGGTTGCAGTCGAAGACCAACCTTCAGGACGGAGATTCAGTTATCATCAAAGAAGATAATCTGCCCCCTCTGAGATGGCGTTTAGGAAGAGTAATCACTGCCCATCGTAGAAAAGACACATTGGTTCGTGTAGTGCAGTTGAAGACCAGTGAAGGAAATCTCACTAGACCAATCACCAAGTTGGCGAGATTACCAATTACCAACGGACAATCTTAAGTTTATATTATATTTTATTTCATTGTCAATGTTTATACATTATATTGTATTTATTTCTAGTTTTGAAGTAATGTACTTCAAGGTGGGCGGTATGTTGGATGGTGGTTTGGGGGCAACCGAGCGGTGAGGTGCCAACGACCCATTGTAGGTTAGTTGGCTAATTATATTAGACAAACTCTGCTTCGAATCCTGGCATTCTGCGAGAAGCAGACTGCCACCGGAGATGACGTAATAGTGGGTCGTCACCGCTCGGCTAATTACCTAAAACACCTGCCAATATGTCTCGTTTTTTGTACTGATGTGAGTGTTTGAGAAATAAACTGAGTTACGTTTGAAAGCTCAGCATCGTCTTTCGTCCTTCTTCAGTTTAGTTTAGTTTGAATTATCGTCGCACTAGAGCCACATGAGGGCTATTGGCGACGGGCGTCGTATTTTAGAACCACAGTCAAGTGACGAGTCGACACCCGAGTTGGCACCCAACGCAACCGTTAAAGGCGACATCGTACGCAGCGTTGTTACTTTGGAGCGTATTTTAACGTGAACTCCCTCTACACGGGGTATTATTCGTCGGACATTTTTGGATGCATGGGCCGTTTATAGGTCGGCAGTTATTTTGGCGATGCCCGAACCCAAACCTGGGGCCTTTCGCATGCTAGGCGAGCGCCTAACCGACTGGGCTCCCCAGCCCCCTACCTTCTTAAAAAAGTTAGCTACAAGTATCTTACTCCTGCATGCCCACTGAACATGCTCACATTGACCGACTGAGCTTTGATCTAGGTTGTAAAGTGCTTCAATGTATTGTAGAAGTCCAGTGGTAAATTAAACTGTCTTCTATAATAGATGTTTCCATAAGGATTCCTTCTGGAGACTGATTGATTGTAGTTAGAGTTTGGATATCCTCCAAATCTTCCAAGGAATGGTTATTGCTCTTCTGAAGGTTTATCCCACTGTGGTAAGTTAACAAAAGGAATGGAAAAGAAAATTTGTTGGAGCTTCTCAAAGGCAGTTTGATGGTCAGAGTTCCATTTAAATTTAACTTTTTTAGCTGTTAACTGCGTCATCACTTCGGCATTTCTATTCTCGATCGCTCGCGTCTGACGAGCACGCACCTTCGCTGTTTAGCTCTTACGTTGAGACTAGCTCTCGGCTATTTTTGCTATCAAGTTTCAAATTTTGTCGGTGGTCTAGTACGCTAGCTGCCGGGCGATTGGCTTGATGAGCTTGCTTAGCGACTTTTATTCTCGACCGCGTGGTTGAGGATATTTTGCAGCATTGTTAGGCTGTTCTCAGTCGTTTGATACTGCCGGTGCTGACTTAGTGTTAGAAAGAGCTGCTTGTTTTCGTATACTGTTAGGTGTCGTTGGAATGTTGTGAGTCGTATTCGGTTCAGTTTAACGTGCTTTTGGAAAGTTTGCCCATTGTGTGGCCGACCTACCTCTAACCGACGACCCGAAAGGGCTGTTGGAGCATATCGATCAGAGCCGTCTGCGGTGGATCAGTTATTCCATCGGGAACTATCTAGCTGTAATTCAGCCGTCGTTGCTGGATTCTTTCCATCTTGCTGTAGAACTCTGACTTAGTGTCGGTAAAGAGTTGCTGGATTTTTTCAATATTGCTGCAAAGCACTTTGACTTCGTGTCGAGAAGAGTTGCTGGATTCCTACCATGCTTTTATAGCAAATTTCTGATCTCGGTTTTGTTGATATGGCTGGTTCAAATGTAACAGTGTTCAATGGACACACCATTATAGACAAAGATATTGCGATATGATGGATGGATGTTTGGGTTTTATGGCGAAAGGGCATCTTAGGCCATACTGCGCCAAACACTAGGATATTGCGATAGAGTTTGTCAAAGTCAATAGCGAATACGCACGGCTCATAGCTAAAATGCCTCGTACCAAAGAGGAAAATGCCAAACTGCATGAGCTCCTCGAAAGGGAAGCCAAACTGGCGTATGCAATGACTACCCAGGGATTAGCTTAACTCCCTACTATGGCCCAAACCAATTCCGATCTGGATAGTGTACCAAGATCTAATAATGGCCAACTATTAAAATTTTTCGAAAGCGAAAGCAACGCTGAAACTAAGTCCATACAATCCGGGCCTCCAAATACCCAGTCAGCTGAGGTAACCCATCCCCTTCCTAACACAAACGACGATGGATTCACAGTCGTCAAAAAAACTGCTCCAAAAAGGAAACTCTCCTCCACGGACATAGATCCTATCTCCACATCAAGCAAATTTGCAATATTGTCTAATCAAGGCCATGAGAACATGGAAACTGATGCCACGCTAAAAGTAGTATATGGTACCGACCAGGGGTTCACTACTGTGCGTAATAATAGCCCCAAACCTCCACCAATTGTCATTAACAAACCTAACATCAAAGGGGCTGAACTCGCTGAAGACCTAAAGGCGGCCGGAATAACTAACTTTTCCGTAAAAGCAAATCCGCAATCGTTAAACATCCGAGTAAACTCTGAAATTCACTATCGACAAGTCACCTCCATCCTTACCCAAAAAGGCATTGAATTTCCCTCATAAGATGAAGAGTGAAAGTACTCTCAAAGTTACTCTGAGAAACGTCTCCTCAGACTTTGATGCTGATCTTATTAAATCAGAGCTAACGGACTTAGGTTACTCCATACACCCGGTCTTCCAATTTTCTAAAATGGAAGGGGAGGAGATCCCACTCCCAATTTATTTTATCGAACTCCCAAATAATGAAAACTCAAAGGATTTTCAACCCAGCAGAGTTCATGCATCTAATTGTGTCTGTAGCTCCGTACAAACGGATGGATGGATGGATGTTCGGGTTTTATGGCGCAAGGGCATCTAAGGCCATACTGCGCCAAACACTAGGTAATCTAATTAAAAAGGTACATAAAAGCAACACACAACATTTAAAAACAATTAGGAATCTAAAACAAACACCAGGTTTTCTAAAGAAACACAGGTCATTCATAATATTTACACATAACAATTAAAAAAGAAAACAAGGCATGATATGGGGGATGAGATAAAATGTGATGGATAGACGGGTTTAAAACGTTAAAATATTTAAGTCTGCTCAGTGTAAAAGCCGGACAATCTACTAGGATGTGGTGAACACTTAGCGGGACATCACACATGACACATATGGGCTGATCTTCTGCCAGCAGCAGATGTACATGTGTGAGTCTCGTGTGCCCAATCAGGAGGCGTGCCAGCACTACCTCCTGCCTTCTGCTCGGTAATGGAAAAAATGGCCAGGTTATTGATTGTGATATACTATGAAATTTGTTTTCAGTTTGAAGGTCCCATTCGTTTTGCCATACTGTATTGATTGAATGTGCACAAGCCAGTCTGGCATCGGGCAAATTAAGGGAGGCGCCGCTGCCTTGACTAGCAGTCTTTGCAGCGCGGTCCGCCTCCTCATTGCCCGGAATACCAACATGGCTCGGCACCCAGCAGAAACTAATTTTAAAACTATTGTGTTTGAGTTTAAGGAGGAGCTTAGCAACTATTGAGATTAATGGGTGGGATTTGTAAGAAAAATTGTAGAGGGCATCAAGTACACTTTTTGATTCGGAATAGATTATCCATGATTTAAAGTTTTGATCTGCAATATGATGGAGGGCGAGATATATTGAATAAATTTCCGTACAAACGGAAAAAACAACCGACCCAATGTCAAAGATATGGTCATGCTACATCTGGTTGCTCTAACCAACCAAGATGAGTTAAGTGTGCAGGAAACCACCTGTCAGCAGACTGCCACACAAAGAGCAAAATGGAAAACCCAAAATGCAATGGCCATGGCCAATTATGCAATGGCCAACACGTTGCAAGCTATCGCGGCTGCCCAAAACCCCCCAAACCTAAGAAAGAGGAGCAAGAACATGCTAGCCTCCCAAATAACAACCAAAACTCCAACCAAAGGAATGCTACCTTGCTTCCCAGGCCAATATTATTGGCCAAAAATCAACAAAGTCCAACACGAAACTTCCAAAATAGAACCACTCAGTCTGAATTAAGTTTCTCTCAGGCTACCTCTGAGGGTTCAGCCTCAGTGCAACAAATCATATCCACCCCTACTAACAGTAGTAAAGTCACAAAAATGATAATTCGGACGATTTCAATTTATTTGATTTAATCAGGCAACTGCAAAACTTTCTTAAAGGATCGAATTTTAAAAAGATCATACAAATTGCCAAATCAACGGCCACCAAAATTAAATCAGCCAAAGGAATAATGGCAAAGATCGAGGTAAGCCTTAATGCCTTCAAAGAGTTAATGTCGGCATTTAATTATGAGTAATTATGTTTCTAATACCGCCCATACCTATAGGCATACCTATAGTTTACACTAACTTCGGCTTCGTTAACCTAAACGGCCGGAAAAGACAACATGAAGAAATAAAACACTTAATTGCCACAAACAATATTGACATCATGCTCCTCAATGAAACTCGCCTTAGGCCCTGTGACAAAGCCAAAATTGTTAACTTCAACCTGTATAGGAAAGACAGACTTTCCAATAGAGGCGGAGGAGTGGCCATTTACGCAAAAATAAGTGTAAAAAGCACATAATATCTCCTGCCACAACTGACTACCATCGAGGCCACAGCGGTGATTATTGAAAACACCGATTTTGGCCAACTACTTGTCATATCAGTTTACAACCCACCAAACTCACGACAGAAGACCTGCATGCCTTAATAAATACCGGACTTCCCACCATCTTAACCGGTGATTTAAATGCTAAATCAACAACATGGAGCTGCAGAGCCGACAACACCAACGGCATAACTTTGAGAAACCACATTATCAACAGTGGAATTGCACTGATCGCCCCAGATAACCCTACCCACTACCCAGGAACCCTCTACCATCGACCCGATATCCTTGATATCATGCTAATTAAAGTGATCCCCAGCTACCCCATGCTCAAAGTCCACCAAAGTCTCTCGTCCGACCACTGTCCGGTCACCTTCACTCTCTATGGACTTACACAATCTCCAGAACTCGTCAAATTCTCCACAAACTGGGAAAAATTTCACTACCTATCGCATGAAATCACTAATATTAATCCTCGTCTCTCCACTAAAGATCTAATTGATCAGAGAATTGATAACCTCACCTTGAAAATCAAGAGATATCGACTCTAGCTCCAAACCTCTCACTACCAACACAGAGGTAAAACTTCCCCAAGATATTAGAGCAAAAAATAGACTTAGGAAAACCTTCAAAAACAACAGACACCCAAGAGACAAAAGCAAATGGAATGAGGAATGTCGCAAAGTCAGCGATCTCATCAAAAATTACAAACACTCAACTTGGGAAAACTCGGTCATGAAGCTTTCGACTGACAACAACAGGTTTGGAGGATGGCTAAGGCGCTTAATTCAAAAACCCAAAGCATTGGACCTTTACAAGGACCCGACAAAATGGCCTACACTGAACATGACATGGCCCAAGACCTTTCCAACAGCCTAAGTAGCCAGTTCATGCCCCATGAAACCCCCATAAATCATGACCACGTAGACAAAGTAGAGGAAAGTGTAAAGCGCTACCTCTCCACAGTCCGTACTACCAATATTGACCACACCACCCCACCCCAAAGGAGGTCCAACAAATTATCAAGAAGCTCGACCCGAAAAAAGCATCGGGATATGACAATCTCCAATAAAGCCCTAAAAAACCTTGCTCCTAAAGCCATTGTCCTCATCACCAATATTTTTAACGCATGTATCAGATGCCACTACTTCCCAACTAAATGGAAGAAAGCCATCATTATCCTTTTCAAAAAACCTGGTAAAAGTCCCCTCCAACCTTCTAACTATCGCCCAATTAGCTTACTGCGAACCTTAACTAGAGTCTTTGAGAGAGTCGTCCTCACAAGACTCCACCCATTTGAACAAAACCATAAATCTAAACCAATATGGCTTCAAACAAGGACACTCGACTGTCCACCAAGTTCACAGAATCGTCGAATACATCGGAAATGCCTTCAACAACAAAGAGCAAGTAGGAGCAGTAGTCCTTGACATCGAAAAGGCCTTCGACAGCCTGTGGAATGAAGGTCTAATCGAAAAACTTATCAATGTGAACAATCCCAAACCACTTATCCACATTTTAAGCTCCTTTCTTACCAACAGGTGCTTTCAAGTAAGGGTAAATAACACCCTGTCAGAAGTTAAAGCTATCAAAGCGGGAGTATCACAAGATAGCACTCTCTCCCCCAGCTAATTCAACATTTACATAAATGACTTTCCCACTGCCAACAACTGTGTATCATCAGCAAATTGAGCTGTGACAGCCATTCTAGCCAAGTCCAAAAGAGGGAACATTGCCTTCGAAAAACTCCAAAATGCTCTTTATGCGGTCGAGACATGGTGTGAAGAATGGAGGGTGAAAATGCCCAGAAAAGTGTATCAGTGCTTTTCAGAAACCATAAAGTCAATACTCACTATGACACTGATTTGGCAATCTTCAACACTGATATCCAAAACAAACCCCACACTGAGTATCTTGGAGTTCACCTCGACAGAAAGCTCAATTTTAACGAGCACATTGAACAAAGCATCGCCAAAGCCACAGGTGCTTCCATCAGCCTGGGCCCCATTATTGGCAGAAACTCCAAAATGTCGCTCCGCAACAAGTTCATCCTCTACAATTCTATAATCAAACCTGTCCTTTATGCCTCTTCTGTCTGGGTTACGGCCAAAAAGAGCCAAAGAAAGAAGCTACACATTTTCCAAAATAAGACACTCAGGAACATTGCCAACGCTCCCTGGTATGTTCGAAACCCTATTATCCACAAAGATCTAGGCATTGACCCCATTGACACGGCAATCTTAACTGCCTCTCACAGGTACTTTCACACTATGGAAGCGTCAGAACACAACATTGTTCAGATTATCGCCTACAACCAATCCGTGGCGCAGACGTTTAAACGCCCCCGAACTATTCATCACGACCCAAATTGGTGATCGACCCAATATCGGTTACACTAGCGCTTGCTAGGTCCTAGGACCCCCTCCCTCTTGCTTATACCGGCCTTATGGCTACTTTGATTCCCTATTTTTGTTTCGCCCCTACTAGGGATGTCTTAGATGTGTAGGAAAGACGCTTCGCGTCGATACTACAAATTATTATTTCGATCTCCGATCTCCGTTAACTGCGTTAGACAATCAGTTAACTGCGTTAGACAATCAGTTAACCTGGCATATTCCGGAATAAGGTGCTTGTAAAACCCACACAGACCTAAGAACTTTTTTAATTGCCTTACCGTTCTTGGAACTTGAAAACTTGTTACCTTAGAAATCTTAGTCGATATCGGCTTGATCAATTTATGAGAAACTTTAAAGCCCAGGTAATCAATAGAAGATTTTAAAAAATGCACATTTAGATGGTGACATGGTAATGTTATATTTAATGAGTATTTGAAGTGCGCCTTTTACTTTATGAACCATCTCCTGAAAAATTGGAAGCACCGACCAAAATGTCATCTTGCCTGAACACCAACAGTTCCACCAAGCCTAAGCTCATCAATCAAGAGGTCGACCAGAGCCTGGAACGTACTAGCAGCGGTTTTTAGGTTAGGTTAGTTTGAATTATCGTCGCACTAGAGCTACACGAGGGCTATTGACGACGGGCGTCGTATTTTAGAACCACGCAGCGGTTTTTAGACCAAAAACCATGCGTCTATTAGCAAACATACCAAAAGGAGTTGTGAAAGTTAGGACGTCTTGTAATTTCTTAGGAAGAACTTGCCAATATGCATTTTTGAGGTCCAGAACTGAATATTTATAAGCAGAAACTTCATTGATTAAATTCGAGATCTTCGGTAAAGGATAAGTAGAATGTTCAATAATGTTCAATAGGGGCATTTGGTTGTCTAGGATCTGTTTTCTTTTTGACTAAAAGCATGGGACAGGCCCATTCAGCAATATTACGATGACAGAGACCAGCCTCCTGAAGTTCAAGTAACTCCTGTTTTACACTTTCCTGAAGTGCATGAGGAATTTCAAAAGGAAGCGTTTTAATCGGGTTCGTAGATCGAAAAGAAACCTGAGGTACCACTTTGTCCGTACAGCCGAGTGTCTTTAAAGACTTAGAGAATGCAGCATACCCTAATAACAGAATGTCTAGCATCTCTTGTTTCTGATTTGGATCAACGTGAGTTAAGTCAAAATCAGCACTCAGTTCGAGTTTTCTCAAGTTAAATGTCTCAGAAGTAGCAGAAACAAAGCCACAGAGGAAGACATTTAGAGGAAGAAATGAGTTCATCCAGACACTTATTGTCACCACTCTCCAATTCAATTTTAGTGATGCTTTGACCAACCACTTGACCTTTATTCAAATGGACAACCCCAGAACCCAAATTTCGAACCACACTAACAAAACTGTATCCATCATAAACATGAATTGAAGTGTGTATTTCAACCTCCCTATTGCCATTACCAGGTTCAAAAAATAAACAGTGTCTGCAGGTAAACCAACCACGTTTACCTTGATTTGAGCAGATTCATTAGGGTGCAAGATAACCTTGTGTGCAAGAGTTGCATTAGTGCTATTTGACGAAACCAAAGAATTAGTAGATTCTCCAACAAAATTAATGAAAGGCACTTCAAAATTATCAAACTTAGCAACATGTTTTTAGAAAGGTGTAATATAGCATGTTTAGTAATAAAATAAATTCTAATATACCAGTAAAATGGTTATGAGAAAAATCTGTAATGTAAAATTGATGTTTATCTATTTTAAGAGATTTCTGCACAGCATATAAAATTTGAATTCAGTCTTTATCGAAACATTTCAAGAAAGAAGCCTCACTTTAACGAATTGCTTGATGTTTTCGTAAGTTCGCTTTGAAAGAAGTGAAACAGTGCTTCCAGAATCGAGAAGAACCGGAATGCCGCAATCACCAAAGGATATGTTGATGAGAGGTAGCAGGGCATTATAAAAAAAAAATTGAAAATGTGCACTTCTTCAGGCGCAGGACGTGAAGACTGACCAAGAAAAGTACTAACAGAAATTGTCTCCCCTCCTCATGCATAGGCGATTCTTAGTATTCCTTTGAGATTTTATAAAACAGTGAGACTGGTGGTGACTTCAGAAGGTTCTCAGAGGAACGACTGCCACCACTCAGCGTCCTCTGTAAGAGTTTAAAGAATATTTAGCAGGCCCAGCACCATGCTCCATATTGTTCCCCCGAGGGTATGAACCTCTGTAGACATTAGAAGATGCAGGGGGTCTAAATCGGCCGTTACCGCCTCTCAAATTATAATGGGTACCTCGACTAAAGGTTTATTTGGTTCCCTGTACTGCTGTCTATTCTGGTAATACCCAGAACTTTGGTCCCCACTGTTTGTTTGGACAGAGTTACCGAAAGATAGAAACTCATAACACCTACTCATTGGGTGACCATACCTATGACAATACCTATGACAATACAGACAGGGCAAGGCAACTGCATTAGGAATCTGTACCTCTGAGGCACGAGTTGAAAAGGTATTACTAGCACTCTGCCGAGCAGAAACCCGAGCCACATCAGTGTTGTGAGCCTGTAAAGACTGCTGAAAGCCAATGCAATTCATCGTGAAATGATCTCCTGAACAGAAAGTACACACCATATGTTGAGTAACTCCCCTGGAGTCACCAATTGATTGAAACCCCGACGTATTCCCAGTATGAGTGCCCTCACTAGAACAGAACAGCTGGATTGAACTACGGCATATGATACTAATTGTTGAAGGTTCTGTTGAGCCATTGAATACTTATTTGCCTCCTCGACTAACATTTGAAAGTCTGTAGAACTAGTTTTTCACGAAGGCCAACGAGCAAGGCGTTCAAAAAATGTAAAGATTGAATCTGACCTAGTGCAAGAGTATCCTTTACAGAAAGATATGTCTTAACAGTTAAAGTTTCTATCCGATGAGCAAGATTTTTCAGCGTCTCACCAGGCAGTAAAGATGTTATGCAATTGAATGATACTAGAGGAGGGCAATGTCTCATTTTTTAAAAAAAGACTAACTTAGTGCATGCATCATCAAATTTTATGTCAACGCAAGAGGGTGAACTGGAATATCAATCCCGGGCAGCACCCGTTAATTTAGACTTAAGGTACACTTAGATCCAATTTGCAACATCGAAACTAACAATATGAAGATGACAGTATTCTACCAAAGCCGGCTATGTTTGGATGGATGGATGCTCGGGTTTTATGGCGCAAGGGCATCTAAGGCCATACTGCGCCAAACACTAGGTAATCTAATTAAAAAGATTAAAAAGGTTCATAAAATCAACACACAACATTAAAAAACATCTAGAAATCTAAAACAAACACCAGGTTTTCTAAGGAAACACAAGTTATTCATAATATTTACACATAACATTTAAAAACAGACATCTAAATCAAAGAATAAAAGCCAATGTCAATTAAAAAAGAAAACAAGGCATGATATGGGGGATGAGATAACATGTGATGGATAGACGGGTTTAAAACGTTAAAATATTTAAGTCCGCTCAGTGTAAAAGCTGGACAGTCGACTAGTATATGATAAACACTCAATGAAACATCACACATGACACATATGGGCTGATCTTCTGCCAGCAGAAGATGCACATGTGTGAGTCTCGTGTGCCCAATCAGGAGGCGTGCCAGCACTACCTCCTGCCTTCTGCTCGATGATGGAGAAAACGGCCAGGTTATTGATTGTGATATACTATGAAATTTGTTTTCAGTTTGAAGGTCCCATTCTTTTTACCATACTATATTAATTGAATGTGCACAAGCCAGCCCGGCATCGGGCAAGTTGAGGGGGGCGCCGCTGCTTTGACTAGCAGCCTTTGCAGCGCGGTCCGCCTCCTCATTGCCCGGAATACCAACATGGCTCGGCACCCAGCAGAAACTAATTTTAAAACTATTGTGATTGAGTTTGAAGAGAAACTTAACAACTATTGAGATTAATGGGTGGGATTTGTAAGAAAGATTGCAGAGGGCATCAAGTACACTTTTTGAATCGGAATAGATGATCCATGATTTAAAGTTTTGATCTGCAATATGATGGAGGGCGAGATATATTGAATAAATTTCTGATGTAAAAACCGAGCCTGAAGGATGAAGGGTTTCTGCTATAGTGGTGTCATTAAAAACTGCCGCAGATCCGACATGTGCATGAGACCTTTGAACCGTCAGTAAATACAGGTTTAAAAGAAAAATTTAAAAAACGGTGCTCATTGAAAATTTGTACAAAAGCAGAGTCGGGAATTGATGACTTTTTAAAATTAATGATATTATGAATATGAACAGGTGATTCTTCCCAAGGTGAAAAGTTGTTAAAATTAAAAACCCTAAAATCAACAAGATCAAGATTATCTATGAGCTCTTTGGTACGTATTGAAAATGTTGGAATGAGAGACTTTTTATTCGAAAAGAACTGCTGGAATTTCGGATTTAAAATTTGGGGATATAAATTGTGATTATGGTTACTTTTCATATTGAAGTAGGCAGCTAATGAAAGTTTTTCCCGACGATGTTGCAGAGATGGCTCCTGGCACAGAACATAAAGGCTTTGTACAGGAGATGTACGAAAAGCCCCAGAAGCCAACCTCAGACCCTGATGGTGAATGGTGTCTAGATATTTAAGTGCCGATTTTCTAGCAGAACCATAGGCAGCGACACCGTAATCGAGCTTGGATCTTATCAAAGCACGGTAAATTCTCAACATGGATGTTGTATCAGCACGATATGTTGTGTTAGAGAGCACTTTCAATATGTTCAGCGATTTATTGCACTTCTGGCGTAGATGTTGAATGTGTGGCAGGAAGGTGAGCTTCGGATCAAATAAGATACCCAGCAGCACTCAAAATGGTTTCAGTAATGACATTAACAGCCGAGTCAATATCGCCTATTTCAACCATGTCATCCGTCAACTCAGCATGGGTCGTAAAGCGATCCCAATTTGCTTTATTAAATTTAAAATTTTTTGGTCTCTCATGTTGAGGTGGTGGGCTCCTCGATGTTAAAATGATTGGAAAGTGATCACTGTCATACAGGTCACTTCCAACCCCGAAAGACCAGTCTAATGAGAGCGACGGCGAGCAAATGGCGAGTTCAACAGAATGGAATGTCCTTGAAGGCAGGTGAAACAGTAGGACTTCCGTCATTAAAGAGATAGAATTTGCCCGTGTATAAGCTGTTCGACTATTGATCCTCGGCTGTTATGTTCACCACTACCCCAAATTGGGTGGTGGCCATTAAAATCACCCATGAGAAAGAATGGGGCAGGCAGCTGCTTAACTACATTTTCCAAATCTCCTATATTAACAACATGGTTAGGTGGTAAATATATGCAACAGATAGTCACAAGGTGGGAAAGTTGAATCTGTATTGCAATGGCTTGGAGATTAGTATTGATGTTCGAAATACTGGTGGGCAATCGGTTAGAATACACGATTGCAACTCCACCACAAGCCCTTCCACCTTCTGAGTAGTCTTTTCTTAAAATTTCACAAGATGTTAATTTCGTGATATCGCCTGGTTTTAAGAATGTTTCCTGCAGG
>JAFNEN010001686.1:0-24015 GCA_019343175.1 Oedothorax gibbosus | reverse complement strand
ACAAAAACGGCATTAATCTTTAGTTAGTACCACAGCATTTAAATTACGAAAAAAAATAACATAAGAAATATCAAGATTTATACTACAGCTAAAAAAACCTGGTAAATAGTATAAAATTTATCTACTTAAAATTTTAAAACTGATATATTTGAATGTTAATGTCACAGTAAAAAAAAGTTTACTTTTATAAAAAAAATGATTTAAAAAAATAAGGAACATAAAATAAAGGATAAAAAATATAAAAATAAACTTTTAATAACAGCATACATTTACATGAAAAGCAATCAAGCATAAGGTCTTACCTCATACTTTGGATCAATTGAGAATATGCAATCTCCACATCTTTGTGTCAATCTGAAACAATAAAAATTTTAGAAACATTGTTGGTCAGTGTAATTTAGTTGTTATAAGTAGAAAGGAAGAAAAAAGAAAACAAATTAATCATAAATTGCATTTTATGTTTGCACTATTTTTTCCCAGCTAACTTTGAAGAAAAAAAGGCAAATCATTATAATTAAATCTCAATTCATTGCAGAAAGGGTTAATTAAAAGAATGCCCACTTGTTGGCCAGTGTGGTACTGATGAAGAATCCTGCAGAAAAATGGGGGTACTGTAGGATAGACTCTCTGCCTGTGCTCGCAAAGTGATGGATGATCGTAGGGTTGATATCTTCCAGAGCGTATCCAGCAAACACATCCTAGATAAATAAGAAAATAAAATTCAACTCTCTCTGATATATGCTTGAATACCTTTGCATGCATTAATTTACATTTTAATTAACAATACATCTCTAGTCTAGAAGAACACAAGATTTTGTAGAAATCGAAGCTTATGACTTGAGTGGGGTGGCCCGTCAGGGCCAAGCACTGCGACCACTGGTCTATTATAATAACTCCATCGTTTAACATTGAAGCAGGCCGATTGCTGAAATGAACCTCAGAATTTTCCTGATTGGTAAGTTATCAACCTCCCAGGCATCGATACAATGGTACCCAAGATACTCAAATCTTTGTGCAGAGTAGTTGTCACATTCGCAGAGAACATGAAACGAACTTTCCTCAACCTGTTGAAAAGCCCTACAGAGAGGGTCACCTTTCCCACCCATTATACTCAGATGTCTATTGAGAGCACAGTGACCTGTTAGTAATCCAATAGCTGCATGAATCTCTTTCCTGCTAAGGCTAAGTAACTCCTTGGCTCTCCGCCATGGAGCCCTCTGATTAAGCTCCCTAGCCTGCCTTTGATCAGAAGCTTTATTAAACCCACTGAGGGATACGAAATTTGGTTGATGTGCAATCTTGTTTCTAGTGCATGGAATTAAAATTTTTCTTTAAATTCTTTTCAATTTTATTTCTGTAGCACATGATTATGAATGAATGCTTCATTAAAAAAAAAATTTAAAAAATTATAAACTTTTAAAAGTAATCTGTATTGTCGGAAAATCTAGGTGATGGGACGATGGGTTTATATGTCTGTTTCCCTCAGAGGATTAATTCCCGTAAAGAATGACCAAACTTGGGATAAGCAACTAACTTAGATACTGTGTGAGGAATCAAGAAAATTACAGATATTTGCGTATAAGAAATATTAGATAAAATAAAATGTACACAATTCCAGAAAGTTATCCAATGATAAATAACAAAATGGATCAGCAAATTAAAAGTACTCTTCCGAGTGCGCTATTGAACACTGTGTCAATATAATTACCTTTTCTACAATACCAAGGCTAATGAGTTGGTCAAAGAGGGACTCTGCTGAAACTCTACTCACATTTAGCAATATCTATTTAAAAGTCAGAGTCAACAAGAAAATGAGGATTCCACCCATTCATGTCTGGTATCAACAAAAATTGTTTCTCTTCAGGATGCGAATGCAGTGGCCAGATATAAGCTTAGAGAAAAATCCATTCAGACCAAACATCTTCTCTCTGAAATAACTGCGAACAGATCTACTCTTAAAACCATAACTAGGCTGAGAACCGGACACCACAGGGGCATGAAGATAGACGGAGATGGCAAGAAGATCTATAGAAGCTGTGAACATTGTCCTGATACACAGCTTACGCCTACTCACATCTACGAGTGTCCGGCTATGAGCGCCAGCCTGAGAAAGATTGGTGTACTGCCGACTATGCTAGATCCGTATGGAGACAACATCAAGCAAGTCGTAGAAGAAATTATCAAAATTCACGGACACATATAGAGTTCGACTCTCATGGACACGACAAAAAAAAATCAACAAAAATATCCTTGACCTGCTTTAGATCCATTTCCATTCAAATAAAAGCAAAGTAGGCTAAAAAAAATGTCTAGTAGAATAATGCTTTATGATATAATAAAAAAAAATGTATGTTATAACTACCCGAGAAGAGTCATAATACTGCAAGACTTGAAGTAATTTTCCAAGATCAATTCGTGTGTGATCTTCCAGAAACACGACCCAATCTACCTCTTTCTTTTCAGCTATCCTAAGTCAAAATCAAGACACATTGAGTTGAAGCAACATACATAATATAATTTTATAGTAAAGAGTTTAGAATACATTTGAAAACTTAGAGCTAACAACACAGAATCAAATACAAGCCAAAATAGTCTGTTGTAAGTCAACATAGTCAGTCATAATTTTAGGGTTAATAATTTAGTACCATGGTTGCTTGGGAGGTAAACGAGGGAGGTGCATAGGGTCAAACTAGACACTCGTCATTGACGATTGATGGTAGAAAGTCAAACATCAGATGAATAACACAGGTTGAATAATTAAGCAGTTTAATACTTTTGAAATAACAAATTTAAAAATATTAAAATATTGAAAACAAGAAAAGAATTAAATTACTCACAGTTTATCACAAAGGGCAACATTCAAATCCAGATTTGATGCTTTTAATGGCTTGGATTTATCATTTAACTACACTACTTTCCTGGGGCCCGGGTGGCCTAGTGGGTTAGATCGCATCCCATTACACTAACATTCTACGCACTGTATAATGGGTGCGGGTTCGATTCCCACCTTCGCCCTGTATGTTCTCTCTCTGTGCCAGTAAAAATTCTGTCTGTGTCGGTCTTACTTGACGAAGGATTATAGGGGTCTCTGATCAAGCACACAAACCGGAAAAGGCATGTACCAACCTACCTACTTTCCTAAATAACTATTATTTATAATAAAAGGCGACATCACAAGGCACACATATTCCAAATTTATGCATTGGCAACCGATGAAAATCTTAGAAAATAAGGCTTTTTTTAATTTTTAAACAAAATAAATTGTTCAACCAGGACACTGTAAAAAAACAAGTAGGTTTGTAACAGAATCTGTCACTTAACTCGCTTCCACATATTTGTGTTTAACAGGAAAAAACGCGCCAAACACAACATTAATTCTATATTTAACATTTACAAGCTAAATTTGGCTAGTTTCATTTATTTTATTTCGAAAATTCAATAATTATTACTTATCGTTTGCAAAAATTAATTTATATTTTAAAGAATAAATATGTCATATTCCTCGCTTTTAAATAGAATGAAAACATTTCATATCAACATACAAGGATTCCGTAGTGAAATATATTTGACGTCATTTCAAACTGATCGATGTTGCAAAAATAAATTTATTTTAATTTATTGTCTAAAAGAATTAAAGTTTCTCGAGCGATTGTTGCGAATGGCAAATGTGATTTAATTCTAATAAAAACAGGGCCTTTAGCTATTTGTAATTCAAACTTTTAAACCCCAAAATTAACTATTTTCATTAATCTTCTTTCTCAGATTTAATAATTTGACTTTATTGTTTGCTAAATTTGTTTGAAGTTCGAAGAATAATGATGTAATCTTTTTTAATAAATATTTTTGTCGCCACAATTTCCCATTTACATTTCTTTCGAAAATTCACTTATTTATAATTTGTTAAATTAATTTACAGTTCAAAAAATTTATAATTTGTACAATTGATGCTTTAAAAATAAAAGCGAAACTTAGCATATTTTTTTATGCCAAGTTAGAATTCTCTATGCATCTTTCTACATACATATATATAGAACCATTAAAAGAACTCTATTGTGATAATACAACAATCCAAACCGAATTATATCACATAAATAAATATTTTTTCAAAAGTGTATTTTTATTTTAACAAAAGTTAACGAAATGGCAACAGTGAAAATATTGAATAAAAATGGAATTTGCATGTTATTTCAATGTAGATTAAATTTTTAGTTATTTAAATTTTAAATAAGCTTCTAGTTTAAATTTTTTAATGAAATTTGGCATGTAGCCTAATCTGATTTTTTGCTTCAAAATGACGTATCCCACTTGTCTGTGGGACTTGTGGATGACAACAGTGAAAATATGAATAAAAATAGAATTTGCATGTTATTTCAATGTAGATAAAAAAAATTTAGTTATTTAAATTTTAAATAAACTTCCAATTTAAATTTTTTAATGAAATTTGGAATGTAGCCTAATCTGATTTTTTGCTTTAAAATGACGTATCCCACTTGTCTGTGGGACTTGTGGTTCTTTCTGTGAAAGTGGGTGACAGACGGACAGACGGACTGAACGATTATAAAACCTTACACTTTTTACGTTATAAACGTAGTGTGGAAGCTAAAACTATCACAGCTCCCCACATGGAACAACGTTTGCGAAACTAATGATCTCCAATCTTAAGCCAATCATTATGCTGTAGAGGTGCAAGGCTATAAATTGCCACCTCAGGGTCGAGGCCAATACTTGAAATACCATGCCAGACTCGGTAAACTTATGGCTAATGGTCCCAATAGTTGCTGTTTTCCCAGTTCTATTTCAATTTCGGAAAGTTATATTCTAAAAAAAAAGGAATAGAACGCTCCAAAATGAAAATTAGAACTGGGAAAATGGTAACTATGGGGAACTTTTTTTATTGTTGAGTTGTTTTATTATAATTATATTTTTTATGATACTTCTTTTTAGCTAACATATAACCTTAAACAACTAATTTTTAGTTCGGACGGGTAGAGGATTTTTCTGTATTTACTTGATTTTTTATACAAAATACGTGTGTGTGCATTTAAAAACTAAGTACTTGCAAAAAGATTTTTAAAAAAATGTCTTACAACTTAAACAAAGGATGAATGGTCCAGAAACCTTTAACTTCCAGATAATCAGAATCCAATATTAAATTAATCTGCAATGAAACATGTATTTTATACAAACCTTTCAATGTAAACATGAAATGAAAATATATTGCTTATAAAATAGTAAGTTTAATTAGGAGGCTATTACAAAAGGTTTCAGGCTGTTTGATGCAAGCCATTTAAATTTAACTCTCTAAGACTCAAAGGCAAAATTATGACAAATAAAAATTAAAGAAAAAAAATCTAAAAACTATAAAATAAAACATATGAAATCAAGTACTGAATAGTTTTTTGAAATTATTATTAACGATTACTGTTATTATTTATAGCTCCTTCACTTTATAATATTTTATGGATTTCAAATCTAGCATTTAGAAACAAAAAAAGAAAAAAAAACACTGTGTGATGCAATTAAATACACAAAATTTTAAATTTGAAAAACGGAATGTATTTGTAAAATGAATCTGTATTGCTTATACTTCTGGCTGAATCACTTTATACTGATTCCTAATATCCTCAAATAAGTCATCAGCCAATGTTTTGTGGTAAGGATTCAAAGGTTGCTGCAAGATAATAAACCCTGAAAAAAGAAAAATAACCAAGTTAGGTTTGTAATACGAAAACATAAAAAAGTGAAAACAGAAAATCAGAAGTATGTATTATTGTATCAGTAGTATTATTTGGCACGTGCTTGCTTACAATATTTTTAGCCTACTTTTCTTTTTTTAATTCGAAAGAATTAAAAAAATGAAAAAGTAGGTATTGACATGCGGTCGATGTCCGTCTGTCTGTCCGTACCCCCCTTCCAAAATCGGTTCTAATCATCGGATCTTAAAATTCTTTTTTTGTTAGAAAGCTATGACCTCAGATACCCAACTTTCATACTTTTTGTCCGTCTGTCTGTATGTCCGGACGGACATAAATCTACTATCTGTCGGCGAATTTCCCATTGAATTAGCATTGAAATTCAATTTTGAGTCATTTAAATCACTGTAGGTATTGAAATGCGGTTGATGTCCATCTGTCTGTCTGTCCATCTGTCTCTCTGTTCGTATGTCTGTCTGTTCGTATGTCTGTCCGTTTGTCTGTCTGTCTGTACCCCCCTTCCAAAATCGGTTCTATCCATCGGATCTTAAAAATTCTTTTTTTGTTAGAAAGCTATGACCTCAGATACCCAACTTTCATACTTTTTGTCCGTCTGTCTGTACGTCCGGACGGACATAAATCTACTATCTGTCGGCGAATTTCCCATTGAATTAGCATTGAAATTCAATTTTGAGTCATTTAAATCACTGTTGCCAAATCAACAATGACATGAGAAACTTTATTTATTTAAATATATTTGAAGCAAAATAATATTTTCATGAATCAGTTTGGAATGACGCCATAAAATGTAGCACAATTTGATTCTTTGATTGTTCATTAATTATCTAACAAGAAAGCGGCAAGGCATACTTTTGCATACAATTATGCTTAGTTTTAATTTACATTTCTTATTTTTTTTTAATGCAGTTTGGAGTTTCATTACTTTTGTTATTAATAAATATTTAATTATTCTTCGAACTACAAATAAATCGCGAGCAGACGATAAATAATATTTAATTAATTTGCGAAATAATATTAAGGAAAATAGTTGATTTTGGCTTTTAGAAGTTTAAATTATTAGCTGGATGCTGTGTTTCGATTTTTTTTTCTAATCTGTATAAATCTAGTGTAGAAACGGCTGTTGATGATATTTACTGTAAGAACCTAGTTTTTTCCCGATTAGAACTTTAGTAAGTATTTAAGTAACAGGAAAGTAGGCTATTTTAGTTCTTTATGAACTTCTTGTTTATAATAACATGCAAAAAAGTATTTCTACCAATGAGTGATTTTCATGACATCATTTAGTTTCCATGTGGTGATATTCGAAAATGCAAAATAGTAAAAGAAAAGTTGTAAAATAGAAATGAGTGAAATAGTTATGAAAATCAAAATAATGTTCAGGTTTCCTTAGAAGGAATGCTTCCCGGACTGCCTCCAAATGTAAATATTAATAATTACACCGGATCAAATGTTACTATAAATATGCATGTTAAATAAAAGTATTGTTTGGCATGAAATTTGTGTTCTTATTTTTGTCTTATTTAATTTCCTTTAATAATTTTTGTAGTTTCCATGGAGATATTAGAAAATGCAGAAGTAATGAATCAATAGAAATAAGTAAGTTTCATGACATCATTTTGCTTTTTCTACCAATCAGATACTCTTATTTATTTTACTGCACTAGTGCCGAAAGTAGTACTTTTGGCACTGTCTGTGACGTATGCACGTAAAGTGTCATTTTTGCAACGATTTATGAATGAATATGATATAAAAAAGTGAACTTTTTTGCAAATAAATTTATTAAATATGTGACACACTTTAAAATTTATCCAGACAATATCTTCAACTTTGTGCATGAGTATGATACACAAGAAGATTTGTGAAGAAAATAATGCTGAATATTGGCAAAATATCTGGCAAACTTTCTGATATAAGGACAATACGATGAATTTAAAAATGCCAAGCTCTTCATAGACTTTTGTTATGAATTAATTGTAGGGTTGCCAGACTTTTTAATGTCAAATCAGGAGAAACTACTTCTTCCAGAAATATATTTGTTGTCTATGAATTACGATTGATTGATTATAATTAAAGAGAAATTGGATACAAAATGTGTGATGACAAAAAAAAAATCATTTGAATTACAAAATTGTGGTTACATCTCCTGACTTATGAATTTGAGAAATTTGGACGATTTTTGGCAATTTAATACACATCTATTTTGTTGAATTATATTTACACTGCTCAACATGTGGACAGCAAAAAAAAAAGGACATTTAGTTTAGTACTAAACAGCTTGTAGAAACAAGTACCTGGGAATAAAACAAAACAATTACAGAGTTAGTGTATTGCAAAATGTAGCATCTGGTGCTACCCAAAGCAATTTATTATTTTTTTATTAAACATAGAATTAAGCAGAAGTTACAGGTGCATATTGGTGGGGATAGGTATATTAAGAAATTGCATTTTTTAAAACGCAGTCATGTTGGATAGTTAATAAATTTTAAATAAACCTTAGTTTATATCAAACTAATACTGGTACAGCTATGATATAATGGTCGCTCTTTTCATTGGCGAGTAATGTATGGTATGGTAATGTATGGTTGTCATACCATTCCAATTGTATGAAATATGAGTGTTTACCACATTTGGGCATTTTTAGTAGCTTGGCAACATAACACAAATTGTCAAATAAAGACCAGCCATTATATCATAGCGATACCTTAAAATCTAATAATTTTGTGATACTAAAAATAGTATTCTCTTTTAATCTGAAGTACTAACTGCAAAAACCTAATTCTTTCGTATGGCAACGGGAGGATTTGTTAGCTTCGGCTTAATTTCATTCCATGACAGTAATTTTGTATCATATTCAAGAAAATGGCCAAAGGTTGTGCAATATAATTCTTAAGTTCACGAGATTTAATTACTGCAGTTGACCCTACGGATCAGATTTACTGTACGGTCCCCCTTGGCGCAATTTTTTGGATTTAGCGATAAATATTTTTTTCTGGCAACCTGTCTGACTTCAACTGAAGATTCGAATTCTATGACTTTGCCCCGATGACGTTTTCCGACAACACTATCGGACAGTTGATTGAGTTTTCATAAGAAATATTCCTATACGATCTTTTCTTTGAATAGTGGTTTTTTTTAAAAAAAGTCGCCAAAAGACGTACTTTTGGCGCGATTTCGGAAAGTTTGCCAAGGGGACCGTACAGTAAATCTCTACCGACCCTACTAACAGTAGACCCATAAAAAAAAGCTTCCAACAACAACAATCATTCTGAAATAACCATAGCTTTTCAAATGTTAAGTTCTAATGTTGAAAAAAATGTGCTCAGCATATTAAATTTGTTATCTTAAAATTTTAGAGCCATCCTTAAAAATGCAATTATTTTGAGCTTAAAAATTCATTTTATTACAATCAGCTTTACTTTCGATTAAAAAATGTATGGTATGGTATAATCACAGGCACTAGTAGCTCAGACATTTGGGTGATGCAGGCAAAATTAGGGTGGGTAAGAGTCCAGGCTATCGAACATGCATAGGGTTGATAGTCGTGAGGTAATGGAAGACCTGCCAACTGTAGCTCTATTGCAATGTTATTTCAACCAATGAAACTGACAACTCTTTGGATTTAGCTCAGTAATTACTATTTTCTGGATTCCAGTCACAAAGAGAAAGTTTAATGTTTTCTCCATCGACCAATCCGAAATCCGAAAAATGTTACATATAACACCGAAATTCAGAAAGTAGTTAAAATCTGGTATTGCCAGGTTGAATTTGGAGAATTAACAAGTGTGCAGGTAAAATCCTAGTAGTTGGCCTGACGATAAATTAAAAAATTTGGCATTACATTTTTGTATTTAGAAAAAGAATTTTCTGGCAACCAATAAAAAGAAGGCGATGTTAAACTAATGTTGCCTATAACAGAAATGGATTGAGATCAGTTTTAGGGTTACCGAAAAAATCACAAGCTAAGACAGCATTCAGAATAGAAAACATGATATTCAAGACGTCGCCAAGTTCAAAAAGTCCCCTGGCAAGCAAATAGGATTTCACTGGTCTGCAGTGCAATGGAATGTCCCTCATGTAGTCTATGCATATTGCTGTATTAATAAAAAAAACTCAGCTTACCAACATTTTCCCTCGGGCACCATAAGTGGATTGCGAGAAATTACCTATAGAATGAAAATATAAAATATAGCAATTGATGCACACAATTTTTTTAAAACACAATCAGTCTTACAATATATGAAAGTGAGAAACAGATAAAGAAGACAAAAAAAAAAGATCCTATACGCCATCATTTTAGTTTTTCACTATCGACCTGAAAATGTGTTGTGTATACAGTAGTCAAGAACAGCTAGCATATTATGGCCGGAATGCTTTTTGGCGACTTTGGCGTTCGTGAAAAAGTAAACACAAGGCTGCTATAGCAACAAGTTTGATGTAAATATCTATATTGAGTTGAACTGGAATGTTTAGCATTTAAGTACGATTTTGCCACTTGGCTACAAAAGGAAAGTCGCCAAAATAAATCGTGACCGGCCATTAATACGCTAGCAGTACCGTACTGGAATTCCACAACCCTTTTTATAATAAATATAAGGCGATCCCCAATTGTATAATATAATTGTCATTTGACGGCAAAACTAGAGAAAAGGCAGCATTATATTTAAAATAGCTCTATAGAAACTGGCAGATCAGATTTACTGTACGGTCCCCTTGACGCTAGTTTTCGGCGGTTTTTGGCGATAAATAATTTTTTCTGGCAACCTGTCCGACTTTAACTGAAGATTCAAATTCTATGATTTCGCATCGATGGCGTTTTCCGGCAACCCTATTGGACCGTTGGTTGAGTTTTCATAAGAAATTTTTTCTATACGATCTTTTCTTAGAATGGTTAATTCCTAGTTTCGGTATACGGCGACTTTTTATTTCTCGCTAAACTTGTTGGCGAGAAAACATCGCATACCGACGCGTGATTGACAATGCTACTCGGAAACTGCGGAAGTCAAACAACTGTGTTGCCAGATTGGAATTATTTATCGACTTTTTTTTTGTCGCCAACTTTCCGAAAAAGTCGCCGTATACCGAAACTAGGATTTAACCCTAAGGGTTAAAGTAAAGCTATTAGGGTAGCGTTAGTTAAATAAAAAAAAGGATTTTATCGTTTCTTATTGTAACTGTGAATGTTACCTAGTAATTCGCTTCCTAAAATTAGGTTCAAAATAACTTCCCTATTGACAGGATAAGAAAGAAAAGGCAAAACATTTTTTAGAATTTTTTTTTAAAAATTCAAAAAAATTTACAAATTGAAACTTTCATTTCACTAAAAGTTCAATCAATTTTGTAATTTCCGGTTGGTTGTAAAATAGTCTCGCCCCAGAACAATATGGTTCTATTTGTTCGCAACAGGACTAAAATCTTACAAGATCTAAGATGAAGCAACGTCCCTTTTCGTGTATTGAAATTAAATTCGAAAAAGAGGTCGCCAATTTCATTGGACTGAACTTGATAAATTTTAGTTACTAGCGAATTTCAGTGCATTAACACCGCAAGAGGCCGTTGAATTTCTCAGGTTAAATTTGCAGGTAGTTGTGCAACGTAAAAAAAATTGGAAATTAAAAAAGGGGGCACCCCCCCCCCCCATAAAAAAAATACTATGCTTTGAAAGGATAATCAAGATACCCCACATTTTCCTCTTTTTGACCGGATAACTCTTCAATAATGCAGCGAAACACTAAATATTGACCCTAGAGTGGTAGAGAATTTAATTCTTTTCAATAATATATTTACGTTACTGTTTTATCTATTTTCCTTCAATTTTAATGCAGTTTCAGTATTGAGGCGAAGAGGGACTGTCAGTCCCTTAGAGCTAATACATTAGTTTTGAAATCACAACTTTTGCAAAAAAATTACTTTGTCATGTTATCAAATTTTAACCAGGTATGGGAATCACATAATATCAATTTAAAACAAAATTGACAAAGAAAATAACATCTGGTTATTTAATATTAAATGTGAAAGTTTTAAATAGTTGTCGCCATCTGCTGTATATTTTTAGGCATTATAAAATTTCAAAAATATATAATTAAATAACTAGATAACATTTTCGTTCAAATTTGTTTCATTTCGATGTTATGTTGATTCCCGTACCTGGGGAAAAGGGCTAACATGGCAAAGCAATGCATCTGTGGAAGTTGTGATTCCAAAACTAATGCATATTATTAGCTTTATAGAACTGACAATCTCTCTTATGTACACTTATTCTATACTGAATGTCTAAATAAAACCCAGATAATCATTTTGTAGGCACGCTGTTACTTTAATATTTATCTATTTCATATTCTATGTTATCTATTTCATTTCATTCTTCGGACCCCAGTAGGGAAAACAGTCAGATGATCCTCTGTCTTCTTTATCTTCGAAGTCAACTCGAGAGACCCCATGGAGGCAAGTCCCCGGCAAGTCTTGGCATGATGAAGAAATTTGAAGACTTGCTTTTTGCAGTACCACTTTAAGCTGGCACCAGTCTCATCAACATACATCATCATCAACATAGTAAGGTGAACTTGAGAACAATTGGATTCAACTTCGGATACGGCTGTGAAATGCGAAAACACAGCTGTCGGATTGTAGGTGAAGATGTCGACCTTATAGTCCTATTGAATCGAATTTGATGGCTAAAGCTGATGCGCATAAGGACATTACTTCATAAAGCCTGCACGTGGGAAGACACAGGATTCTTCTTCTCGTCCTAAGAGCTTCAGCAACCGGGTTTAAAGGACATGCTATTTTTGCAAGCATTTACTGGATGCGGGAACTAATCTTCGCATTTCGAAAAAGCAAGGTTCGCATTTGTAAGCTGGTTCTGAAGTCGCCATAGGTCCAGAACGCAGCAGAGCGGTCTTTTCGGACCTTTCCTCAAACCACTTGATCAGGTTCAAAAGACAGGCACAGAAACCGCATCCTTGAGGTGGTATGGGGCTCTAACGAAGAGGCCTCCCTCAATGCCTTACAGGAATAAGTGATTTCTTAAGATCAGTGGCCACCATCAAGACTGATATTCTCTTGTCTACCTCCCACCGAGGGAAACAGTAAACAGCATTCCTCCGAACATTCACGCCAAGTTCAGCTGTGGCTGGGAAATGACCTCGCTACTGGATCCTGAGATGTATGAGTGGAAGATGAGAGCAACTGCCTGGTCCCAGTGCACAGTGAGTTAGCAGCAGCGCTGACGAATTTGAAAATAATTTCTGAAGATGCATGAAACATGTTCAGCTCAAAAGTGTAGCTGTAAAAAGTACGTTTCAAATGTTCTCAGCATTCCAAAATTGCCAGGGGACTTGCCTCAATGGGGTCTCTCAAGTTGACTAGAAGATTAAGGAGAAACAGGAGGATCATCCTGATACTGGTTCTTACTGGGGTCCGACGAATCAAAATGAAATAGATAACATAGAATATAAAAAATAGATAAAATATTAAAAGTCACAGCGTGGCCTACAAAATGAGGTATCTGGATTTATTTAAACATTCAGTATAGAATAAGTGGGAAATAAGAGGGATGTCAGTTCCATAGAGCTAATGCATTAGTTTTGGGAATCCACAAAAATTCCTCCCAGATCTATTGCTTTGCCATGTTTATCCCTTTTCCCCAGGTACGGGAAACAAATAACATCGAAATGAAAAAAACTAATTGAAACGAAAACTGTTATCTAGTAATATTAATGATATTTTTTGAAATTTTTATGTGCAAAAATATACAGCAGATGACGACACTATTTTAAATGTTTAACAATTAATAATTAAAATAACCGGACGTTATTTTCTTTTAAATTTTTGTTTTAAATGATATTATGATGATTCCCATACCTGGTCTTTTAAAAATTTGATAACATGACAAAGTAATTTTTTTGCAAAAGTGGTGATTTACAAAACTAATGTATTAGCTCTATGGGGACTGGCAGTCCCTCTTGGCTCAATACTAAACTGCTTTAAAATTTGGAAGAAAAATAGATAAAATAGTAAAGGAAAATATATATTATAAAATAATTAAAATTCTCTTACCACTATAGGGTCAATATTAGCTGTTTCGGTGCAGTATTGAAGAGTTGTCAGGCCAAAAAAGAGAAAAACTTGTGCGGGGAAAAAATGTTTTACTCAAAAATACAGACTTTAAAGAGCGGATATCTCGAAAACGATACAAGAATTAAAACCTTGAGGGTGAAAATGTAGCAAATGTAATAAGCTTTCATTCGTGTTTTACAAATTTATATCGGTAGGACGCATAGGTTTGTCGAGATATAAGCCAAAAACCGAAAAAAAAATGGGACATTCTCCAACCCCCCCACGCCCCCTCCCCCTTCGGCTCAGGGGCTAGGGGCGGGGACTTTTGATACGTGCACATTCTAACTAGTCCACAACAGGAGTTACAACAAGGCAAAAATTGTGTGCCAAAACTTTCCCTCTATAACTTTCGTTGCTGACTATTTTTTAATGAGTAAAACGTAGAAATAAGTATTAATTATTAACAAAGGGAACTCCGTCGATAATTTTTTTTCCATGTTGTTGCACAAGCACAGCGGTTGTTAATATGATAAGGTTATGTGGAGCGTTTTCATGAATTACCCAAGAGCTTTCAAGGTTTGTACGGTATCATCCTCTCCAGTGATTCAGGAAAAGAGGCCTTTCTTCTTGATCTTTTCCCCTCTGCTGAGGATTACAAAAAATAGCAACAACGTCGCAGCGTCACCTGGTTAAAACGCACGTTCGTGTTTTTAATGAAATCAAAAGAGAGGACCATCTAGCGGTGAACGAAAATTTAACAATTATTATACATAAACGGAGATACAAAGTGGTAAAAAAGTTATGTGGATAAGGGATAAATGTGTGAAATTTCTCCTTCTAAGATATAAAAGCAAAGTCTAATATATATAAATTATTTTATGTTACAAAAATTTTGGAAAAATATGTAGAAAATTCGAAAATTTTAAAAAAAAAATCTACTTAAAAATGTGACATTCAAGCAACAAAAAGGCTGATTTTTAAAAGTTGTTAATTTGACGAGAGAAGTTTCGCGAGGTTATGGGCCCCCCCCCCCTTTTTAGGAAGTGATTTTTACAAAAAAACCCCATTTTTAAAAAAGCCCCCAAAAACCCAAATTTTTTTTTCGTTATGATAAGACTGATATTTTCGTCAATTTTAAAAAAACACTATTTTAAAATTTTTTTTGCCCCTGTTTGGTTTTTTTATTTTGGGTTTTCATGGTTTTGCTAAAATTTAAAATTTTTAAACCCCCAAAATTTTTTTTTTTAAAACAGTTTTAGTGGGGGCCCCTTTGTTTCGTCAAGAACCTTGGAGTTGCATGTAATCCGCGCAGTTGTTTAAGGGGAATAAATATTTTAAAAAAGGAAAAACAACCTTTACAAAACCCCCACAGTTTGTTTCCCAAAATTTTGGGGAAAAATTTTATTCCGGGAATTTAAAATTTCCCAAAGGGTAAAAAACCTTTAAAATTTAAAAATGCGATACAAAAAAACACAAAAAAACCCTTAAGTAAAAAAATATTTTTGATTAATAAAATTATGTAATTTTTTGGTAAAACCTTTTAAATTGCCCTTGAAAATAATATAAGAAAAGGTTTTCCCGAATCTTTTTTAAGTAAAGGGAAAATTTTAGTGTTGCTTTTTAAAATATTTTAGATTTTTTAAACTCGCGACAACGGAAAACCCAATGACCAATAAGAAACAGGAATCCCGAACAAAAAAAATAAACGTTAAATCTAAGAAAGGGAAAATAAAACTTACTAAAAAAATTAAAAAATTCGTTTAAAAAAAAAATTGCAAATTATTTATAATTTAATAATGATATAATGCAAAAAAAAAATTAAATTAATTAGATATTGGGGACAAAAGGTTAAAATTTTAAAAAACCAGGGTTTAAATTTAAAACCCAATCCACTTGAATTAATTAAATAAAAACATTTTTCGAATATTATTTTTTTTCCCCTTTAAAATTGTTTTTAAAATTTGGGGGAAAAAGTATTAAAAAGGAGGGTTAACTTATAAACCCCCGGCACAAAATTTTAGGCACAGAAGCAATTCCAAAAAATATCGATAGTCTTCTTTAAAATTCCCCACTAAATTTTTTTAAGGGGTTTATATTTTTAAAAAATTTCTTTAAAAAAAAAAAAGTAACAAAAAAAAATCCAAAAACAAAAAAAAAATAAAATTTTTCTAACACAACAAGTCAAAATTTTCCCAAAGTTGCCATGCCTCAAAAGTATAGACAAAAAATTGTAATTTTTTATGAAAATTTTTGAAGGGGAAAAAGGGGACTGCGTTTTTAAAAGGGGGGAGGTCTCAAACCCTGCTAAAAAAGGTTTTGGGAATATTTTTTCACGTGATAATGATGCCAAAGTCAAAGAAATTTTTCTTTTGCGGAGATTTTTAAGGGAATTTGGAAATTAAAAAGCCAAAGGTAAATCCGTTTCGGGAAATTTCAATTGAACTAAATCGATCCAAAAGAGGTATTTATAGATTTTTGGGCACGGTGGTGATGTATACCAAGCAAAAGAACGGTCGGGAAAGGGCCCCAGAGCGACCAGAAAAAACGAGATGATAGGCAAATTGGGAAAACTTGTTTCAAAAAAGATATTGCTCTGCAAAATCAGTTTAAAAAAATTGAAATTACCACCCCAAAGGTTTTAAGAGAAAAAAAATACGTAGAAGAAATTTTGGAAGGGGGATTTTTTAAAAAAAACTAAACTTAAAAAGTTAAAAAACCCCGGTTTTCAGGGTTTAAACACCCAAAAAAGCCAGGGGCTAAAAATTTGGGGTCAGCAGCAAATGTCATATAGGACGGGGAAAGGTTTGAGGTAATCTTTGTGATGAAAAAAAAGGGGAATTGGAGGCCCAAAAAAAAAGGGGGGGGGGAAAAAAAGGGGGTTTTTTTATACTGGCATGGGTCTTTGTAAAGGTTTTTCTTTTGACCAGTTTAAGCCGACGTTTTAAAAAAAGGAGGTTCAGTGATGGTTTTTGGGGGGGATTTTCTTTCAAAAGGCCCGGGCTTTCCCCCAGCGTTTTCAAAAAGGGGGAAACAAAACTCTGAGAAATACCCGGAAAAACCCTTTGAGAGTAAATTTTTTCCCCTTTGGGGGAATGTTTATGTGGGGCCCCAAAGGAACGTTTCAAAAAGACAAAACCCTCTATCCATAAATCCCGCTCAACCCAAAGATTGGTTTTTGATAAAAAAAAATAAAAGGTTTTCGATGGGCCCGGCCCTTTTGTCCTGACTGTTAAAAAATTTTAGGGAAAAAAGTATGGGGGTTCTTACAAAAATAGTATATGCCAACGGGGAAAGCCCGTATACCACAAATTTTTGAATTAAAAAAGCTATTGGGAAAACCCCGGGGGTGGTATGGGGATAAAGCCTGAAAAACCCGCCCAAAAACTTGTGTTTCCCAAAGGGGAAAAAACGTTGTTTTGAATTGATAAAAAACCCAGGAAGTTTTGACTATTAAAAATTTTCAATTTTTTCCAAAAATTAAAAAAAAAACGGAAAATTTTGCCCAAATTTATGTGCAACGGATTTTCCCTCTTTTTTTTTATGTTTGCGGGGTTAAAACGGGCCCCATATTTGTTTTTTTTATTTTTTAAAAATTATATTTTTGAATTTCATGTTGCAATGTTTAAGTGTAAAAAAGAATTTTAAATTTTGCTCTTTTTAATAAAATTTGTAAAAACACATAATTTTTTGTAGTGTCTAAACTTTTGTTTCAGGACCCCGTAAGGGTTTGTATAATGCAAAAAAAAAAAAATTAAAACCGAGTGTTAGACTTGTACTTGAGACAACTGAAAAACCCTGAAAATAAAAAGTAAAAACCCAAAGTGACCGAAATCCTGTCAATTGCAAAAAAATCTTATTTTTTAATAGAACAAAAATTACATAATTTTTCCCCTTTTTTTTTCTACAACATTTCATATTGCAGTTTCCGGAAAGTTTAAATTTTCAAAAATTTTTCATTCTTAAAAATAGACGTTTTAAACTGATTTTTAAAAAAACATGTTTTTCTGAATATAGCAATTAGTAAAGTTATTAGTAAAATTTTGGGACAATGTGAAAAAATTTTTATGCCAGGTTTAATCTTCAACCTTGGACTGTTTTTCATTTTAGGATCTCTTTTTAAGGGGGCGTTCCCGCCCCCACCGAGAGAAAGATGGGGGGGGTGCGAGAAACTGCGGTCGCCCCAATGAGCTTCAGTTCTGCAGGGCGTGTTGAGGGAAATTTTTGCTGGCCTGATTCGGAGACAAAGTTGGGCCCGGAATATTTCCCTACCACGGCCCAAAATCGCGATGGTTTTAAACGGGAACCCCCCAAAGTTGACGGGTACTTCGTTTTTTGAGGAATGTAGATGGTACTGAGTTTAATTTGGGGGGGGGGGGGGGAAAAAGTTGATGCTGCTTGTTTTTTACGATGCTTTTACTACTTGTTTTTTTCTGTAGTCATGGTCCCGTGCCCTATTTATTTTATTTAAAAACTATTCCTGGAAACCCCAATGGGAAAAAAAGGGTTTCCTTCCCCTCAAACCCCTGTGATCTTTGCTTTTTAAATCGATCAAAAACTTTCATTTCGTTCCCAAAAATTTATATACACTTAATATCTATTTAAAAAGGGAAAAAAAAACAGAATCACCCCCGGCTTAAAAAAATAGAAACATTTTAAATATTTTTAAAAAATTTAAATTTAAACAGAAAATTTTTTAAAAATGCTTCAAAGAAATTCAATACTTGGTCTGAAAAAAATTTTTTCGTATGGGGCCCACACACGTCAAACACTTTTTTTCAGGCTTTATCTGCAAAAAATTTAAAAAAGTACTTTTTTTATAGGAGCTTAAAAAAACCAAATTTTGCATGAAAAAAAAAATAACATTTAAAAAAGTAAATATTTAAAAAAGGGCGGGGGGGCCCGAACCCCCTCAAAAACTGAACCCCTTTTAAAACTAATGAAAAGGTAAAAAAAAGCAATCCATGAATCTGATTTTTAGGGCCCCGGAAAAAAAAATTTAAAAGCCCACTGAAGGGGGGAAAAACCCGCAATTTTTTGTGCCCCATCGGGCAAAACAAAGCATAAAATTAGGAGAATTTTACAGGGGAAAATTTCTTTCTTTATTTTGGCAACAAAATTTCTTTCCCTCATTTATTTCAACCCACTGGAAACTTACAAACCCCAAAAAATTTTGGGGGAAACTAGCAGTGCTGATCCAGATAAAAAAAAAACAACCTTTAAAACCTGCACACTATTGGGCAGATTTTGGGAAAAAAACCAATAAAAAAATATTGATACCTACCCCCTTTTTTATTGTTTTTAAAAACACCTAGGATAGCGTCAGCCGAGAAAAATTATTAGAACTTTTTTTATTTTTTTTTTTAATAAACAAAGAAGTTAGTCTCACTAAAAAGACCCTGAAAGAGTTTTTTGGGCAGTTAAAAAAATTTTTTTGTCTAGTCTCCCCAACCCCATTTTTTACGGGAAAAAAGGGGGCTTTCCCCGACGGGGGAGATGCCCCAAAAAAAAAAATTTAGAAAAACCTTACAAATTTTTGACCCCCCAAGTCCCAAAAATTATTTGGGTCGTATACGATTTTAAGTAGGTATTTTGTACACTTTTAAACCAAAATTTTTGGGGTTGAAACGAAATTTTTGGGTACCAGCTACTATGAAATTTTTGTACTAATACTAAAAAAAATTTTGGGGTAACTATCACAAGGGTTTTTGGGGTTTTCCTTTACTAAATTTTTAGTAAACCCGTACCAAAAGAGAAAAGTAAACTTCCCTTTTAAATTTTTACCAAACATTTGTTTTCCCAAGGACCAAAAATTTGGGGTTGGGAATTTCCCAAAATGAAAAAAAGTTTTAAAGGTATATTTTCCCAAAATTTTTTAAATTTTTCGAAAAACCAAATATTTGAAAAAAATTACCAAAAAAAAATTAAAAAAATTTGGGTTTCTTTAACAAAAATTTTTTATCTATACCAAATTTTTTGGTGATTTTTACCAAACGATTTTTACCCCATGTTTATTCTAAAAAAATATTTGTTTTTCCAATTTCCCAAATTATTTTTATAACAAAACCCAAAAAAGAATAAAAAGTTTTTGTTGTATTTTTACCAAATATTTAATAAATTTTAAAACGGGGGCCACATTAAAATAGATTGCTTAAAAAACCCCTTTAATGAAAAATTTTAAAATGGAATGTTAAAAAAAGAGCTTTAAATTCCCTTTAAAAAACAAGGTTTTTCTATTTGGGGACTTTCCCCGTCTTTAAATTTTTATGGGTTTCCCTTTTTCAGCCCCAACCCAATAGGCGGGGTTAGCCTACTCATGACTCCCTTGGGGTTGGGGTAAAAAGGTTTCCTATAAATTTTTTGACTAAGTCTAACTGAACTATATCTTTTTTTTAAAAGGGAAATTTAAAATTTGTTTTTTCCCCTTTCCAAATTTAAATTTATTTAAATTTTTGGGTTTTTAAGCAATCTTTTTAAAAAGGGAAAAAATTTTTGGTCCCCTGCACCCAAAAATTTTTTTAAAAAGTAGTTTTTAAACAAATTTTTAAAGGTTTTGAAGGTATAAAAAAAAAAACCCTTTATAAAACTCCCCCCTTTCCTATTTTGTTTCGATTGAGTTTAAAAGGGGGTGAGTACTTACCCAAAATAGCACCCATGATTCAGAAAAAAACTCGTGAAAACTAAAATGAAGATTTTAAAATTAAAGGGGGAACATATAAAAATTTTAAATTTTTTAAATTAACTTAAAATATATTTTTTACTATAATTATCTGCCCACTCATTACCCGCTGGAAAAACCCTAAACAAAAACCAAAAAATTTCAAAAAAGAGTATTTATTTCGGGCATTCAAAATATAAAGGACAAAGATCTAAAACAAGGTCAAAAGTCCAAAAAAAGTTTTTATTTCAAAGATAAAAAATACAAAATACTAAAAGAAATTTTCTTAAAATAAAAATACTTTTTTTTTTAATTAAAAATTTTTGGGACCTGAAATATTGCCCCTCGGTCCCAAATTCAGCTCATAAATCAGGAGTTAAGGATTTAAAGGAGCCCTCTTCACCCCACATTTTCCCATCTAAAAGCAAAAAACAACCAAAAAATCATTTCGTTTTTCGTAATATACAAAAAAAAAATTTTAAATATAATTTTAATCTTGATTCATTGTTTTTCTTTAGTAAACTCTATAAAAATTTTTAAATATAAAAAAATAAAAAAGCTGTTAAAAAAATATAATCATAAAAAGCATTTTAAAAACTAAAAGTATATAATAATTAAGTTTAAATAAAACAAAAAATTGCTTTTGCCCAAATTTATAGGTAAATTGACAAATTTTTTATGAAATTTTAATTTAGTACATTTGAAAATTTTTAAAATTTTCGTAAGAGCAAAAAAACCCTTAAATTTTTCCCAAACAAAACCGAAAATTTTTTGTTTAGGAAAATTAAAATTAAATTGTATCTGACTTTTTTTTCAACCCTGGCAATAAAAAATTTAAAAGAACAAAAATTTTAAAAACTTTTTAAAAAAAAAGGTTTTAATATATTGGAATTTTTAAAAAGCCAAAAATATTACTGAAAGAGGAAAAAATAAAAAAGAGGGAAAAATACAATAATTAACCCCTAAAACTTTAAAATTTAAAACGGAACTGCCCTACCCGCCAAAATTCCTTTGGGCATGTCCGTAGTCTCTTTTGGGGGGGGGTGGGGGACGATTTAAATTTTCCAATTTATTTGCGATTTTTCCCCAAACCTGCAAAAATTTTGAAGGGGGGGGTTATTTTTATTTTCTATCGGCCCATCAGGGGAAAAAAACAAATACAAAAGGGCGGTTTATTTTGGGGAAATCAAACAAAAAAAAACGATTTTCACCGCAAACCTTTTCCCGAATTTTAAAAAATTCCCTTTTGTTTCAATTAAAAAAACAATTTAAATTTTACTCAGCAAAAAAAAAAAAATACCAAAGTAGGGGCCTTGGCCCCCACGGGTCCCTTTAAATTTTTTTAAAGTAAAAAAAGTACCTAAAATTATTGACTGGGTCTATCCCCGAACTAAAAAAAAACGAAAACCCCCAAACATACGACGATTACGCGCGAAAAGATAAATATTGGGGAGGAAATTTTGGTTTGGTTAAGCGATTTTTTTCAAAAGAAAACTTTAAAAAAAACGATATCCTACTGCGATTTCGTTTTCTCTGTAAACTAGCAAATTTTTACTAGGGAAACGGCTTTGGTTTTAAAAACTGATCACAAGTAAAAACTTTAAAAAGAAAAACTAACCTTCTGGATTACGCGGTACTTAGCAAATTGTTACAAGTCGTCTTTGGGGAGGTTTACTTTTGGGACGAATAAAAGGGAAAAAAACTTTTATCCGCATTTGGGGGGTTTTATTTCCCCAAAAGAAATATACATCGTTGAGATTAAAAAAAAAAAATTTCCCCTTAAATTTAGCCTTGTTTTTTTTTTTAGGCCCCACGAACGATTTTAATTTATTAAAAGCAAAAAATTACTAATACCAAGGCGAAACAAAACTCCAAAATAAATTTTGTATTTTTTTATCAAACTTATTCCCCTAGTTTTTACTGTGTTTTTCCCTAAATCCGTAGTTTTTAAACCCCCGTCCGTAGAAAAATTTTCCCACAATCCGTAGTGTTTTTGGAGGTATGCGGAAAATAACCGGGGAAAAAAAGGAAAAAAAAACAGACACCCCGACTTTAAACCTAATGGCGTATTAAAAAAATTTTATAACTATAATAAAATATTTTAAAAAAAGGGATATTTAGATAAAAAATTCAATAGCAAAAAATATAAAAATAACAAATGTTTTTGAAAAAGGAAATCTGAAAATATAAGAAACATCTTACGTTTTGGGAAACAAAATGGAAAGTAGTTTTCAGAGTATATTTAAACGATGTGACTAAATTAAAATTAGAAAAGTTTTAAAAAAAATATTTTGCTAAAATAAGCTACACATTTTTAGTATTTTACCTAAATATACCCATTTAAAACACAATAAAATTTTCTCTTACCTTGAAAAATTTTGTATGAAAAAAATCCCCAAGCTTTTAGTAAATTCCCCACACCCTGGGGTCCGCCATTATAAATGTTTTTTTGCCGTTTAAAAAAACCCAGGGTTTCCCCCCAAAAATGCCCGCCAATCGGAGCGGGGGGCTAAAATTTTTTGCAAAAGGGTTTTTCTAGGGAGTAGCCCAAAAGGGTTTTTTTAATCCCCCGAGCATAATTTTTGGGGAACTGCAAAGTAAAAAAATGATCCCCCAAATATATTTGGTAAAAGGTTACATACCTTTTTTTTTCCCTGTGCCTTTCGTGCTTACTGTTCAACCCTAGCCGAAAAATCCTTTAGAGACAATGGTTTTTAACCGATTTGGGATTATATTCAAAAAACTTCCAAATAAATTGACTTAGCCAATGATATTGCAAATTAAAGGGGAAAAACCCCCAAAAATCTGTTATCAAAGCTTTTGTAGCAATTAAAAGGGACGGCAAGGGAATAAAGGGCTTGTTATAAATGCAGACAAAACAAAATTTTTGATTTCATCAAAAAATTCTCCCGATTTGGGTTTTTTTTGAAGATAGGGAAACTACACTTTTGGGAAAATTTTAAAAAAAAGTTTACCTACCTGGGGAATTTGATTTTCAAGTAGCAATTATCTGAAAAAATTTAAATAAATAATAGAAATTTCCCTGGCTAATAGATTTTTTTATGGCCTCAAAAAAACCCTTTTAATCTAAGTTTATTTTTTGTAAAACACCCAAGGGTGGGGAATTTATAAAAAAAAAAATTAAACAGACCTATTGTTTCCTTTTTATGAAAAAATGAATGGTTTTTCCCTAAAAAAAAAATGGAAGGGAAAATTTTCTCCCTATTTGAAAGGAAAATTTTTAAGGAAAAAATTTGGGCCTATTCAGGAGAACAATGATGGAGAATTCTTTTCAACTATGAATTTTTCAGAAAATTTTTGGGGGGGAAATCCCCATTGTGAGAACTATAAAACATCCCGAATTTTGGGGGGCTGGGGCCCTCTGTACCCGATGTCCCGATGTTTCCCCCCCAAAAAAGTGACTTTTTTCCCCAAAAATTTAAAAGGGACTTAACGTAGAAAGGGCGACTACCCACCCGATGGTTTTGACGATGTTAAAAGGGATCTCAATCTAATAGAGTCAACCGAAAGGAGAGCCATTTTCGGCTAATAGGGCAAAATGGGGAGGTCCCCGATTCAGCCATGGCCTGG
>JAFNEN010001685.1:0-25650 GCA_019343175.1 Oedothorax gibbosus | reverse complement strand
ATTAGCAAAAGTCTTTTTTAAAACTTACAAAAACAAATGTAGGTTCGTCGGGCAAAAGAGTCTTAGGTGTTGTTGAAACGGGGGGAGTACTGACAAAGCCTGAAAATTTAAATAACTTTATAAACCTGTTCTTAAACATTTTTTTTGGGGGGTTTTTTCATTAAAAAAATAAATCTTTTTTTTTGTAGGGAAGGGGGCTGAGGGGCCCCAAAGATAGGTGAGTTTTTAAACCCCCGGGTTTTTGTGCTCCAGCATTTACCATAAAAGGGAAAAAAATTACAAGTTTTTAAAATGATTAAAAATGGGGGGGGGGGAAACTACAATTTCAAATTTTTTTTTTTTTAAAACTATAATTAATCTTTTTTAAAATTAACAAAGTTTTTTTTAAATAAAAACAAAAATTAACCGGGGGGAAACGGGGGGGATCCTGCTCTTTAAATTAGAATTACTGGAAAAAATTTTCATTTAAAAATTAAAATTTTTTGAAAAAAAAAAAAAAATTTAGAGTTCAAAATTTTTATAAAATTTATAACATTGTGGTGCTAGTAAAATGAATGTTTCTAGTGAAACGAACTATTTCAACCAATTTTTCCATTTTAAATGTAACTCGTTTGGTTATAAAAAAAAGTTGATGTATTTGATTCTCTATAAAAGCGGCACTGCCCATGTTCCGGCAGCCCTCGCTTATCTGTCACTATCCCTTTAAAGGGCACAGCATAAAATTTTTCCCTTTTTTTACCTTATTTTTATTCTACCTTATTTTGTTTAAAAAAATTATACATTTGTTCCTGTTTAAAACTGGGCTTTTTAAAAAATGAAAAAACCCCTTTTTAAAAATACAACCTTCTATTATGAGTCGGTAAGCACTGATCGAAGGCCATCAGTATATTCTACAGGGGCCCCGGACGTGATAAAAGGACGATTGATAAAAAAAAAAAAGGGGAGCGAAAAACCCGAAATTTTTTGGACTTAAAAATTTTCCCCCGGTAAGTGGTAAATTGATGGGTTTTGGGGGACACGGCCCAAGGGGGTTTTTTCAAGGTTTTTTTAATTTTTTTTTTTTTGGGTTTTTTTAATCAGGGAAAAAGGGGCTGGAGATACCCCCCCGATTTTTAAAGGGTTTTCAAAAAAAAGGGTTTTTTTAATCCCAACGGGTCTACAATCATGTTTCAACCCTAATGTTTTCCAAATCCTAGTTTTTCCCTCCCCTTTCATTAGGGATATATTTTGCAATGAAAAAAAACAGACTGGGGGCTTGGGGAGTTTTTAAAAAGGGGCCTTTCTAGAGATCGAGGGGGTCATGACTCTGAACGTCCCCGCCGGGTCAATTCCGTGGTGGCGGGGGTCCCCGGCACTAATGGGCCGACACGCGAGTTTTTGTATCATTATCCCCACGGAGATAGACCCCCTCAACTGCAAAAACCTTTTTTTTTTCAGGGCAGAAAAAAACGACCGGGGAAAAACGATCAGGCTCGGGGGTGATGGCAAACCACGGAAAAAAGGGCCAAAAAAATGAGTGGGCCCTTTTTTTTTTAAACGACAAGTATTCCGTAAGAATTTTCCCAAATTAAATAGCGGCGCATTTTTTTTGGGTATACCCGAAAAGTTTTTTTAAAAAGGGGTTATGAAAAAGGGGATTTTTTGTTTTTTGGGGCTGTAAATAACAAAAAATTTTTTTTAGGTTTTCTGTTCGCAACACTTAATCTAAATTTAAAGAGATTTTGGGGGAAAACTTTTTATTGCAGATGTTCAAATGCCTTTTTTGGGGGGGGGATTTTTTTAAAAAAATTTTTTGGGTTTTTTTATTGACGTTCGCAATCCCCGTTTTATTTTTAACGTAACTTCCTTAAGTACAGTAGGATCAGTTACGGGCACACCATCTTAGGTTTAAGGGACAATAGGGGGAAAAAATCCCATACGCAGATTTGCTTAAAAAATTTTTTCCCAAATTTTAAAAAAAAACCCTTTTCTTTTAAACAAGCACCCAAAAAAAAATGCAGTTACACATGCATGTCACTAAGGGCCACCAGTTTTTTGCAAAAGTAGGGGTTTTTCCCCCCATAAATTGCAGATTAAAAAAAGAATTCAATCGCTTTTTTTGAACGGGGCCATTAGCCCCCCGGACAGCTCAGGGGGGAGCCCCCTACACAGGTTCGCAAAAGTAACGGTGAATAAGAAATTTTTGGGGGGTTTTCGTAAAATTAACTCCCATCACTGAACCAGATCGGTCCCCCCAAACATATCCACGATTTTGCCTTAAGCTTAAAGGGAAAAAACCCCCTTTTTTAAAATTTGGGTTTAAATTAAAACCCCCTCATCAGACCCTAGGGAAACCCCTTTAGACGTCCCAAAAGAACTCCCCTAATTAAAACCAATAGGTTTTTTTGAATACGAAACATTGTTTTTTTGGGCTAAAAAACCCCCTCAAACCTTCCCAAAGGTTTTATAGACACAGTTTTTTAAAAGGATTTTTTTTTTGCTACGCTTACTTGGAGAAAGTTCCCTTTTCGTTAAAAAAAATGAGGAGAACAAAAAACTATTTGGAGAAAATTTTCGAAAGGTTTTTCCCAGTGGAGTAGGCTAAATATCAGAAATGCTGGGTTCGCTTTTTGACCTCTGTTTTTTTTAGGCTACCAAGTATCACCAGAAGGATTTTTCCTTTCAAGAGAAAGTCGGGGTTTTGTCAATTCCCCACTCCCCAAAACGTAGATGAGCTCAGGCGTTTTTAGCTTTTTTAAATTTCTACCATCGCTTCCCCCCAAAAAACTGCCGAAAAGGGGGGCCCTTTTTGCTTTATCTGCCCCAAAGTAAGAAAAAGCGCGACAAACGACGATCTTTTGGGGGTTTGGGGGGGCAACAAAGGGGATTCATGCTTTTAAGAATGATCTCGCAAGCAACATTTTTGGGCCCCACCCCAAAGCAGATCCCGGGGTTTTTCTTTGAGGGTTTAGATGTTTTTGGAGACCCGCAATTGGGGGGGGTTTTTTAAAAAGACTTTTTAATGGGTTCACCCCTTGGGTTTTTTTTTAGAAAAAAAAATCCGACAGAAAAAACTACAGTCCCGTTTGTCGCGAGCTTCTTGCGCATACGTGCTGTAAAGCATTTCCGACACATGTTGGAAGGTCGAAATTTTTTTCTTTTACGGACCACCCCCCCAAAAAACGTTTGCTTTTAAAAAAAGTCCCCGGGAAAAATGTTCCCCCCCCAAAAGCTTTTTCTTAAAATTTTTTTGGGTAGTTCACCACAAATTTCGTCTTTTTTGGAGGGTGATAAAAATTGCTTTTGGGACCAATGTCAGCAAAATGTTCAATGCAAGCCCCCTCCCAAAAAGATTATGAGGGCAGGCTAAAGCCAGTGGGTTTGGGATGGGGGAAAATTTAAAAGGTTTTTCAAGCGTTTGGGGCTTTTTTAAAGCACCTTGTTTCCCCCCCAAAAACCATGAAAATTTGGCCTTTTGATTTTTTCAACAGGAAAATTTGCCCTTTAATGCCCCAAAAATTTTTCGCTTTCAAGTTTTTTTAGCGCGCAAAACCCTTTTCCCCCCCCAGGAGTGAAAGCGCCCCCCAAGGGGTTTCGGGCGCGAGGGGGTTTGTCTGAAGGAGAGGGCCCAAAACATAGCTGAAGGTGAAAAAGTTTTTTGGAGTGTCAAAAAAAAAAAATCCCCCGCCATAAAAAAACTCCTTTGGGGACACCCTCTTCCTATTGCAATTCAGCCATCAAGGGCGATGGGGGTGGGCCCCTCTCCCCAAATTCTGTGGTTTTTCCCACGTCCTGCCCTTTTGAAAGACGGGTTTTTAAGCCGCTGGCCGGGGGTTTTCCCCAGGGGATACCAGCCCTGCTGCGACCCTCGCCAAAAAATTCTTCGCGGGTTTTTGGATACCCCTTTGGATTTCCCCGGGGTGATCTCTACCGACCAGGGTAGACCTTTTGAGCCCTGATCCCCGGCCATGGGGTGATAAAATTTGGGGGGCCAAAAAAGGGTCCGAAAACCCCTCAACCCCCGGGGGCTAACGGAATTCGAGAGATTTCATCGGCAATGAACAAGCTATTAGGTGCCCGGCGGGTGACAAGTGGGTACAGGTACTACCAAATTCTTATAGGTATTCGACTTGTGTTAAGGAAGATCTTGGTGTCAGGTGGGGGGGGTGGTTACGGGACGACACTGCGACTGGGCCCGGGGAAAAATTTTTTTTTTATTTCCTTCAGCGGGAAACCCCATCACGCTGATTTCCCTTCATCGTCTGCGTGACACCATGGAAGCTGCAACCCACCTCCTACGTCCGACACCAAAAAAACCCCCCCGGGTTTGTTGCCCCAAAGGGGGTTTTCGGGAGTCCCCCACACGTATTTTTTGCGCCAAAACTGCGTCCGTAAAAATTTTTACAGCCCCTAAAACCATTCAAAGTAATTCAGCGAAACCCCAAATTTTTCAAACTCACGTTAAAAAAGGGGGCCGGGAAAAAAACGGGTTTTTTAATAAAGGTTTTAAAAACCCCCCCTTTTTTCTCATGGAAAAAACCCCCTTCTCTTTACACCACAAAAAAAGACTTTGAGAACCTATAAACAAGGGCGGTTTTTGGAAAAAAAAAAATTTACTTTCGGGCTACCCAAAAAACAACTTTCGGGGGACCCCGTGGTGCTAGTAAAAAAAAAAGATCTAGTGAAAGAACTTTTCAACCAATATGTCATCTTTTTGAACTCCCTTTTGGTTAAATTTTTAAAAAAATGTATTTTATTCTCTAATAAGGGCAAAAGCCCGTTCCGGCAGTCTCGCTTTTCGTAGCACTAGCCTTAAGCACAGCATAAAATTTTTTCCCCTTTTTTTTTTCCTTTTTTATTTACCCCTTTTTTTGTTTAAAAAAATTAACATTTGTTCCTGTTTTTTAACTAGTCTTTTTTCAAATGCATTTTCACCTTCTGCAAAACAACCCTTTTTTTTAAAGAGTCGATAGAGCACGGGTCGAAGGCCCTCAGTATATTCTACACACTCTTAAAAAAAAATTGTAAAAAAATAGTTTACATCCGAAATTTTTTTAAAAAAGTAACATAACACTGCTTAAAAAAAAAAAAGATTTTTAAAATCGTATGAAATGAAATTAAAAAAAAAACTTATATACGAAGATATACTAAACTTTTTTTTAAAAAAAATTAAACACAAAATTTAAAATTTTCTAATAAAATAGTTACAAAATTTTATTTTCCCAAAAAAAATAGTTACCAGTGTAAAAATTTTTAAAAATTAACTAAAGTTTTTCCAAAAAAAAAATAGTATACTTTTTTAAATTTTTTAAAAAAACTTACGCTAATTTTCTTTTTTTTAAAAAAAAAAAAAATTTTTAGGGTCATAGTTTTTTTAAAATTTAAAACCCCAATGTAAAATTAAAAAAAAAAACTTTATAAAAAAAAAAATTGAAAAAAAAATAGGGTTTTACATCACGAAATTATTTTTTTAAATGTAACTAACGCTGCTTAAAGCAAAAAAAAAAAGAGTTTAATATCTGTATAAATGAGATTAAAAAATAATTATATCCGAATGATTACTAAATTTTTTTAAAAAAAAAAATTATCTAAACACAAAATTTTAAAAATTTTTAAAGACATTTTAATAAAAATTTTCTAATAAAATATTACACGGTAAAATGATTTTTAAAAATATAACTAAAAGCCCAAAAAAAAAATATAGTATACATTTTAAATTATTCAAAAAAAAAAACCTTACGCGGGGAATTACTCTTTTTTTTTGCTGATTTTTGATGTCAGAAAACTGGTCGTTCTCAAAGGTCTCTGAATCTTTTTTTGGGCTTTGGGAAAGTTCTTCGAATAGGGGGGGGCGGGGAATAATTTACAAATTTAATATAAAGTTATTTTGAAATGCAAAAATGAAAAAAGTTAAAACTTTACTTTTTTTTAAAATTTAAAAAGCTTGTTGGATCTCTCCAAAAAAAGGGAAAAAAAATTAGTCCCCTTTAAATAAAGTTATTCGAAACATCTAAAATTTTAATAAATTTAAAAGCATTTTTTTTTTTTAAAAATTTAATTTTTTTAAAATTTTAAAATTTTTAAAAAAAAAAAGTAGAAGGTTTTTTTAAATAATAATATTCTAAATAATATAGTATAAAATTTTTAATAAAATGAAAGTTAACCGTTTTTTTAATTAAATAATATAAAAAGGGTATACCATAGTAAAATTTTGCGAGATTGTTAAATTTTTTCCCCAAACGGAAGCCCGAATTTAAATAAAGGCATTTTAAAAAAAAAGATCAAGAGACAAAAAATATATTTTTATAATTAGTTTTTTTTTAGAAACAAGTGAATGTGAAATTATCTAATGTCGATATATTATCACGAAAAGAAAGCCCGGGGGAAAAACCCTAGAAATATCGATTGTATGATAGGACCTTGAGGGTCGTTTTTTTTTTAAATTTTTTCACAGGTCTTTTGTATTTAAAGGGTTTTTTTTTGCCCCGGGGGGAAAAAAATATTTATTTGGGAAGCCATTATTCTTATCTTTTAGAAGAGCAAAAATAGTGGGGTTTCCCTTTATGGGGATATTGCTAGTTTGAAAAACAGGGGTATGTGAAATAATTTTTTTCTATAGAAAATTTAAAAATTTTTTGTAATCTGTCGAGATTGAATCTTTTTGGGAGTTTTAACAAAAAGATAAAATGTTTTTCCCCTTTTAGTTTGGGAAAAAAAGTATAGTGTCCATTGCTTTTCCAAAAAATTAATTAATGCTTTGGGGTTTTTTTTAAATAATTATAATTAGTAAAGAACAAATTTTTTAAAATAGTTGACTTTGGTGTTATTTTTGCATCATGAATTTTTGAGAGAAAACCCCCATTTTTTTAAAAATTAATGTAGAATGTTTCAAGAAGTTTTAAAAATCTAAAAAAAAACAGACTATTAGCTGTAATTTTTTAATTTAAAAAGTTATTTTTTTAATTTTAAAAAACCTTTTTTTTTTTTTCCCAAAAAAATAATTAAATTTTTTTTCCCCACTTTGGGAAAAATTATAACCTATATTTTTTTTTTTTTCTCAAAATTTTTTAATTTTTTGGGGAAATTTGACAATAAAAAATACGGAAAAAAATGTACATCAATTTTTATTAACTCTTAAAAAAAGTATAAATTTTTACACAGTGTTTTAATTTTTTTTTACTTGTTTTCTTTTAAAAAAGTACATAGGATCTTCAAAAAAATTTTTATTAAAAAAGTGCAAAACATTTTTAGTTTTTAATTCGCGGGATTATTCTGAGTTTTTAAAAATAAAAAAGCGTTAGAACCATGTAAGGAATATTTAGTTCATACGATATAAAATACAGTATGGCTAAATTTTGGGGGGTCATTTTTTTTAATCCGTCACATTGATAAGTTTGAAAAAAAAAATCTTCTTTTTCGTTTTTTTAACGTTCGTAAAAATTTTGCATAAGGTGGGGTAAAAGTGGCACTTAAACAGATTTTTCTAAAAATTTTTTTTGGTAATTATTACAACTAAAACCTCCAAAAGGCCTCATCAATATCCCAAATTTTTCACAAATTTTTTTTTGAGAGTGGGGTAATAATTTTTTTAAAGGGGGGTTTATTTAATTTAAATTCATTGGATGAAAAACGTTGTAAGTTAAATCCCCCCCTTGAAAATCAGCAAGTTGGTTTTTCCCATGATAGAGGAACTTTCATATCCCCTAAATTTACACGATGAATTTTTCTTTAAAGTCGAATATGTAGGAAAAAATTTTTTTATTTTCCCCAAATTTGAAACACTAAACCATTTTCCCCCAAAAAGTACCCCGAGTTCATGACAATGAATTTTTTTTCCAGTTTTTTGAAGGCACTTTTAACATTCATCTACTATCCCCTGTTTTTAGGGCTTTACTGCTTTTCGGCCCCCAAATTTGTCGACGGGGGGAGATTAAAAAGTGACTCGTCTTTTTTCCCCGGGCCCTTTTGTTTTCCCCCGGGGTTCGAAGTGAGTTTTACCCCCTTTTTGGATTGTGTTGATGGCATGAGGGAGACTCTTTGGAACCCCGGGGTTTTCCCCCGTGTTGATGATCAGTTTTGGGGGGGCATCAGTAGTTTTGTCGACGGCAGGGGTTTTCCCAGGGGGGGGTCCCCATAGCAGTTAGCCAATTCCTGCTGGAATTCCATCTCGTTAGAAAATAAATTCTGCTACGTTAGTAGGGGAGGCTGAGCTTGATGACGGGGGGTTTTTCTGGGGAAAGGGAAAAATGCATTTTGCAATTTTGTTTTTTTACTTGAGGGATACAGCTGGTGATCGTTTTCTGAAAAATTTGAATATTTTAAAGGTAATCGGGTTTGGGGGGGAAGGGGAAATGAAGGAAGATTTTTTAAACTCTAAAGGGGGATAAATCAAAGGTTACGGCCCCCTATCTCCCTTTTTCTTTGGGGTGAGGGAAAAAAAAAACCCCCATCTACACTATGTTCATTGGACGAAAAACCCTTATGAAAAAGGGGTTTGCATCCCAAAAATTTTTGGTGCCTAGGACTGTGATTTTAGAGATTATTTTAATTGCTGAGAAATATACATCCACAAAAAACTAAGATATATATCAAAAAATTTTTTAGATAAGTGTTCCATCTAAACATGTGCAATGCCCCTCAGATATTAGGGTTATTTTAATTTTTAAAAAATCCCCCAAAAGTTTTTTGAGTTAAAATGCACCTTTTTGACAGGTTTTAAAAGAAATTTTTTATACTAAGGGGGCCCCCATGAGCACTTTTAAAAAAAGAAAAAAAATTTTTAAATTCTTCACATATTGTCGAGCGGACGGGGTTCCAGTTCACTAAAACTAGAAATTCCGCTGGGCCACGTCGTTTTGGAGATGGGGGTTCGAATGTCAAAAACTAAATTTTAAAAAATTTTTTTTGGCGCAAAAAATTTTTTTTTTTTTACCTTAATTTACATTAAATCATTTTTTTTCCTCACCGGTAGATCCCCCACGAGCGAGGGCATAAACATTTTTTATACTTCCATTTCCCCCCCGAAAAGAGGGGACCACGGTGTACGTCATGGGCCCAATTTACGCCCATAGGCTTTTATCAGGGGTTTGGGGCTAAAACCCGGGTTTCCGACCCTTTGATCCTCCGGGGGGCAGTACGTCATTTTTCCCCCCAATTGATCTTTTACTTGAAACTTTTTCAGGGTTACTTGGCGAGGGGGGAATTTTTAAATTTTCTTTTTTGGTTCCGTTTTGGGGTTTTTTTAAAAGTTCCAAAGGGTAAATTTGGGTTTTTTTCTCTCAAGTTACCATACGCAAGCCCAAAACCCAAAAATAAAGGGTTTCCCGTAGACATTTGGCATGCGTTAAAAAAACTAAAACACCTGCGTCCATTGAGGTGCAGTAACCAGGGTTTAAGTTTTTTTTTTGACAAATCTGTAAAATTTTTCGGTTGTTTTTTTCCCGGTTTTTTTTTGGTTTTGTGGCGTTGCGGCGTGTCAGGCCCTACCCCATGGATGTTTTTTCGTCGAAAGTAAAAGATGGCTAAAAATTAAAGTTATTAAACAAAACTAGAAATTTTTTTAAGACATTTTTCTTCTTAAAAGAAAAATTTTTTTTTGAAAGAAATTGAATGTTAGTTTTTCCTTTTTAAAATTAAAAGGGCACTGCTTTTTTTTTACTTTTTCAGTCATGCTTTGGGTTCATTATTTTAAAAATTTTAAAAATAATTGAAAAAATTTAAAATTTTAAAAAAAGGTTTTAAAAAAATTTTTCCCGAAACTTTTTAAACCCTTTTTTTTGTAAAATTTTTTCCGTTTTCACATTTTTTTTGTTCCACTTTTCTCATAAACACTATTTTTTTTGGGAGGTAAAAAGATTTTTTAAGGGGTTTTTAGACAAAAGGCTACCCAATACAATATGAAAACAATCAGCTGTGGGGCCCGAAAATCAGCAATCAAATAAAAATTTTTTTCATCAGCACCCCTTTTTCAAATTATAAAAAGTTTTACAAGTAACTAACATTTTTATTTTAACCCCAAGCCCCTTTTTTTGTGGGTTTGTTTTTCACTTTGTAATGCATGACATACAATAAGGTTTTCTTAGAGTTCTTTTCTTTTTGTATGAGTATTAAAAAAATCCCCTTTTTACGGAAAAAAAACATTTAAACATCCCCAAAAAACAGTATTATTGGGGTTGTAAAGAACGGCAAATTGGGAAAAACTTGATTAATTTTTTTAAAAATTTTTTACGGAAAAAATTCAGAAATTTATTAAAAAAAAGGTTTTGGGATTGTGGTGTGAGGCCTATAAGGCATTTTAAAATTTTCTTTTACAATGTGAAAATAAAAACAAGATTGGGTTCCGTGGCATTTTTTTCTGGGGATTTAGCATTTGAAAAAGAAATATTTGGAAAAAAATGTTTTCAATTTTAAAATTTTTCCTTTTAAGCAAAAAACTTCATTTTTTTTAGGAAAAAGGTTTTTGTGTATGTTTTGGGTTTGGGATTTTGGGCTATAAAAAAAACCCTTGCCCGGGAAAAAATTTCTCACTTTCTCACTGGTTTTTGGTATATATAGATTTTTGGGTCGGGCGTTGGGGAAAATTTAAAGGGGTTTTTTTTTCCCCAAATGGAAATATTTGGGGAAAAAGGGGAAAAGGGGAACTTTTCCCCGTCTCTAAAAAAATGGGGCCCACGATTTTATTTTCAAAAAAAGTTTGAAAAGAAGAGACTAATTTTTTTTACATAAGAAAGTTTTTTTTAAAAAAGGGGGGGAAAGGGGTTTGAAACCGGGGAAATACAGGGTTTTTTCAGTTTTTTAAAAAAGGGGAATTTTTTTTGGGGAAATTTTTGTCAACAATGTTGAAATTAAAAAATTTCCCCCCCAATGTTAATTGGGGGGCCCCTTCGTTGGTTTGGGGCAAGGGAAAAATAGTGAAAAAAAATTTAAAAAAGGGATGTCAACCCAACGTCCCTTAAAAAAAGGGGGCCCGTTTGGGGTTTCTCCGTCATCAGAATGGACGGAAAAGGGAAACCCCGGAAAAAAAAATTTTTTGTGTGGATTTTCCCCCCGAAGAAAAAAAAATTTGTTTTTCATGTTTGACGTTTAAAAAATAAAAAATTAAACGAAAAATTTTAACAAAAATTTAGAGTAAGTCTCATAAAAAATTTTTTGGGGGGAATATTACCCCCAAAAAATTTTTTCCCCCAAAGTAAAAGGTTTTTCCCCCGAAAAACGGGGCGGGGAAAACCACTTCTTTTTTTTTCGTAAAAAAACCGGGGGCTCTTCTAAAAAAGCCGTTTCCGCGTCAGGTTTTTCCTCGTAAAAAAGGGAAATTTTCCAAGGGGCCTATAAAAAGGCGACCCCCGAACCTTTTTAGTTATTTTTTTTGTAAACGTCCACCCACTAACGTGTGACAAAAAAAATTTTGGGGGAAAACCCCCCTTTTTTTCCCAGAAAAAATCTTTTAAAATTGGGGGTTTCCTTCGCCCCTTTTTAGAAACATGAAGCGGAAAAAAAAACACGGCATTTATTGCTTTTTAATTTCGAATGTTTTCCCCCACAAAAAAAAAAAAAAATTTTTTGGAAACCCCAACCATGAAAAACCATTTAAAATCTTTTTTGGGGAAAATTTGAAAAAATTTTTTTGGGGGGGCCCAATATTCCAGGGGTAAAAGTAAAAAAACTTGCCCCCCTAAAAAAAGTGATTAAAAAAGGGGTTGGCGAAAAAAAAATGGGACTTTTTTTTCAAAAAAAAAATCTTAAAGCAAAAAAAAAGGCTTTTTTTTAAAAATTTTTTTAAAATTCCATCTTTTTTTAAAATTTTACAAAACGGGCAATGCCCTAAAAAAGGCCCCACTCGTCTCTCCGGATCGGGTTTCAAAAATTTTTTTAAAAAAAAATAAACCAGTTTTTCCCCGGTTAAAAAAAAAAATTAAAAAAGGGGTTTTTTTCCCGGGGGGGGGAAACAAAATCCGATGATTTGGGGGAAAAAATTAAATTTAAAAAAAACTTAAAACCGAAGTATAAAAAGGGGAAAAAAGGCTCCGAAGCGCGAAAACTTTTTAAATTTCCCCAAGGGGTTTAAAATTCGATCACAACCCCCCCCGGGGAACGAGATTCAAGAGAGTTCTTTTGACAACCAAGATATTTTTTTCCGATAGTAGAAAAAATTGTGACCCATTCTTTTCCCCAAAGGGGCCCAAAAAAAAGAAATATATTCCCCCTTTTTTTAAAAAAAATTGGGAAAAATAGTGGATCCCAATTAAATGACCGAAATGAGTTAGATTAAAGGAAAACCTAAATTTAAAAAAAAACCGCCTTTTAAAATTTTTTGGGTTTTATGAAATGGGGGGCCCCCAGGGAAAAACCCAGAACCTCCTCCTAGGGGTTTTTGAAAGTTTTCTTAGGGGGCTGTTTGGGAAGGAATCCCCCAAATACGGGGGAAAAAGGGAAAAAAAAAATAGGGGGGAAAAAGGGACTGGAATTTTCCCACTCTAACCCTCTTGAAAAAAACTCCTCCACCCCCGAACAAGTTCGACCCCCCTACCCCCCTTCTCTTCTCCCCCAAAAAGGGGAAAATTTTTGGAAAAAAAATTCAAATTTAAAAGGGGGGGTTTTTTATTTCATCCAAAGAGCCCGGGTTTTTTTGGGGGAGCCCAAAAATCTAAAAAAGGGAAAAAAATTTTGGAAAAAAGCAACAGCAAAAAAATGGCTCCCCAAAAAAAAGAGCTACACCCCCCTTTTCCCCCCTTTCGCCAAAAGTATAAACTTTTTTTAAAAATTTTTGGGCCTTTTTGGGGGAAAAGGGAGTTTTTGGCGGGGGGGGAATTAGGGGGATATGAAAAAAAAAAAAAAAGGGTCAAGGGGGGAAAAATGGGATATTTTTTTGAAATTATGGGAAAAAAATGTCACGCTTCTTGAAAAAAATTTTCCAAAAGTAAAAAAATAAGGGGGGGCAGATAAAATTTTTTAAAATTTTTTTTTAAAAACAGTTTAAAAAAAGTCAAGCCAAAAATGATAAAACAGGAGGGAAAAAAAAAATTTTTTCAAACAAAGATAAAAAGCTTTTTAAAAAAAATAAAAATTTCATCTTTCCCCCAACAAAGGTGGTAAAAAAAGTTTTTTTTAAAAAAAGCTCAAAACTAAAAAGGAAAAACGCTGCTCCCCCATTTTTCCAAAAACCAAACCCCCCACCTTTTTAAAAAAAATGTGCTTGCAGTTTGGGGGGTTTTTTCGAAACAACAAAAACACAGCCCAGTTCAGGGTAAAAAAACCAGGGGACATTCCCAAAAAGACAAAACCCGGGGGCTCTATAAAAGATTGAAAAAACCGACGAGACCCCCAAATTTCCGTTTTAAATTTTGGGGATCTCGTCCGTTTCAAAAGTAAAAAGATTTTTGGGGGAAAAGGGAAAAAAATTTTTTTAGAGGGACCGGGGAAGTGTTTAAAATAACTAGGGGGTTTTTTCCCCACGACCCCACAAATTTTTAAAAAATCCAGATTTGGGGGAAAAAGAAAAATCGACGGGGGTTTTCAAAAAAAGGGAATTTTAAAAAAAATAGCCCCCCCCCAAAAATTTTTTGGGAATTAAAAAAATTCTAAAGGGCCCAAACAAGGGGGGTTTTTTAAAAAACGTTTTTTAAAAAGGGGTTGGGTGGGTTTTTTAAAAAAAATTTCTTTAAACATTTGGGAGGGGGCCCGGGGGAGGATCCTTTAGAAAACTTTTTTTTTTTTTATTTTTCCCAACGCATTTTGGGGTTTTGTTTCCCCAAAACCCCCAGACTGTTTCAAAAAAAAAAATTTCCCAACACCCAAAATTTTTCCCCATTGCATGGAATGTAAAAATTTTAGGCCCTGTTGAATTTTAAACCCCAGGGGGTTTTTTTCACTATTAAAAAAAAGTTAAATGATAAATCTTCTCAAGGGGGAAAATTAAAACCAAAAAAATCCACACTTTTTCCCGGGGGCTGAATTTCCCCCCCCGGGGGGGGAACAGTTTTAAAAAAGGGGGGAAAAAAAACCCCGTTTTAAAAAAAAGTATAAAACTTTTTTTCCCCCCCTTACAAAAAGGGTAAAAAAAAAAAAAAAAACTTTTTTTTAAATTTTTTTCCCCCCCAAAAGGGGCTAAGGCCCCCAAACGAAAGTAAGCAACTTTAAAACCCCTAGATCGACAATATTTTTTAGGGGGAAAACCTCCTGAAAAAAAAAAATTTTTATTTACATCACCAGCAATACCAGATCCCATCAAAAATTTTTAAAAAAAACCCAAATTTTAAAAAAAAGCTATTTTTTCCCAAAACCCAAATTTAAAAAAAAGTCCCCTATGAAAAATTTTTTAAAAAAAAACCCAAAAAACCCCCAAATTTTCCCCCGATAACACAAAAAATTTTAATACAAAGGGGACAGCTGGAGAAAACCTTGTCACATTTCCCCCAAGATCTTGAAAAAAAACCCAAAAAAATATAAAATTTGAAAAAAAACGTTACATTTTGATGGAAAAAGCTTTTTTTCCCCTAAACTGATGGGGGGGTTTAAAAACATTAGACTAATTCGATTTTGTTTGGGGGAAAGAAAGGTTTTCCCCTTTTCACATGGGGGAAATCTAAAGGGTAAAAAATTTTCAGTAAAAAACACATGGGTTTTTTTCAAAAAAACCCCATACTAAAAAAAGAATAGAGGGGTTTTTGCAAGTTTTTCCAGGAAAAGAAGCTCTGAAGTTTTTTTCCCGAACTTAAAAAATTAAAATTAAAAGAACCCCCTAAGGTTAAGGAAAATTTTTGATTGTACCAAAAAAAAATTAAAAAAAATTTTTTGGGTTTTAAAAAAATTAAAAAAAAAAGGCTGGGTTTTTTTAAAACCCATTTACAAGTGGAAATTACATTTGCCCCCCATACTTAAATTATCACGGGTTTTAACAACAGAATTTGGGTTTTTAACAGTGACATCAGAATCTTCGTTTTTAGGTAAAAACCTTGGCCCCTTTTTAAAAAAAATTGTCCCCACCCCCAATTTTAAAAAAACAGATAAAATTTTAAAAATTTTTTTTTTTTTACCAACTCTATTTAAAAAGTAAAAAAAAAAACACTTTGATAAAATTTTAAAATTAAATTCGCACAAGTGCGGTACGCCTATACAGTTTAAAAGGGGGAAAAAACCCCAAAATTGTTTTTAAAAAATTTTGAAAAGGGGAAAAATATAAAAAAAATTTTGGCCCTTTCCCCAAAAACAAAAAATTTGAAAAATGAAGCCCCCTGGCCCCCAAACTTTTTTATTAAAAATTAAAACCCGCTTTGGAGGATACTTTGCTTAAAATATAAAAAATTTAAAAAGGAAAAAGGGGTTTCTTCAGCGCCCTTCGCCTTTTTGTTTAAAACCCATTTTTTAAAAAAAAGGGACATTTTGGGGGAAAAAATTAAACCCCCCACGGGCCCCCAAAAAATTTTAAAAAAGTATCTAAAGGGAAAAAACCTTTTAAAAAAGCTGCACGGGGAGAGTTTCCCCGGAATCCCCCTAAACCCTAAAAGATTTATCTTTTTTAAAAAAAAAAAAAAGAGGCGGCGGGGTTTAAAAAAAGGGAAAAAGCGCGGGGAAAAAAACCCCGAATAAACCTCGAAAAAGGGAAAACTTTTAAAAAGGGTTTTTTTTTGACCAGGGGGAAAGGTTATTCCCCCAAAAAACAGAAAAATTTTTTTTCGACCGGGCCCCCCCCGTTCAAACCCCCAAATTTATCAAAACCTCCTTTGTAAAATTTCTTTCCCGTGGCCTCTTTTAGAAAACCCCCAAAAAAACGAATTTCTCTTTCCCCGGGGGTTAGGAAATCTTACGGGGGTTACCAAAAATTTTTTTTAAAAAAAACGGGAAAAAATTTTTGGGGGAAACCCCGGGGGAAAACTGTGCTTTCGCAACAAAAAAAATTTTTCCCCCTAAATTATTTATTGAATAAAATTTTTGGGCAAAAAGTCACAAAAATTTTTTTAAAAGACCGTCAGATTTCTTCAAAAAAAATTATGCTTAAAAAAGTAAAATTTTTAACCCTTTTTCTGTTCCATTTTGGGGGCAGGCTCAAAAGACTATATTGCCCCGTCCCCCTTTTTTTAAAAAAGATATTTCGGGGTTTTATGAAGATCTAAGCCTAGAATCCACCAAAAAATACAGGTTTAAAAAAAAATAAAACGTTTTTAAAAAAGGGCAGACTTTTGAGTTTTAAAGGCTCCCCATAAAAAATTTTGGGGGGGAAAACCAAAAATTTTTTTTGGGGAACGGGTTTTTCCATTCGCGTGAAATCGGAAAAAAAGGGAAAAAACTGCTTTTGCTTTTCTTGGGGGGGCTGGCCCCTATCAAATGGGATTTGAAAATGCATCGTTTTCATTCGGAAAAAATGAAAAAACAGGTTTTTCCCTCCTGGTGGGACAACCCAAAAAGCCCCCGGAATCGTCTTATTCAAAAAAATTTTTTCTTTGAATTGATCTAAAAAAGTTCACCATTTTTTCCCCCTTTTTTGAAAAGCCCCCCCCATTTTAAAGCAAAAAAAAGGGGCCCCCACTAACTCGTATAAATTGCAATTTTGCTTTTTAAATTTAGCAACAACGGGGGGTTTTTTAAAAAAAAAAATTTTACATTCCTCCCCCCCAACTGAATCACCTTTCGCCCCCTGATAAAAGGAATTTTAAAAATTTCCCTTTGACTTCTTTCAAAAACCCCCCTATTCCCCAAAAAAATTTTACAAATTTGCAATTTTTGTCCTTGTTCAAAGGGGGTTTTTGGGAAAAGAACACTAATATTACTTTTTGAGATAAAAAAAAAGGCCCCTTTGCTTTTTTCGCTTCAATTAAAACCCCAAAAACCCCCTTTAAGCGACGAAGGTCACGCTAATATCCCCACGGGGGGGACCTTTTCGATACACTTAAAATTCGGGCGAGGCCTAATGACACAATTAAAACCCTTTGGGGTTTTTTACATGGGGGAAAAAAGGGGGCCCCCCTTTTTGGGAAAATTGGGGGAAAACCCCCAAGGGGAATTTTTTTCATTTTTTATTAATCATGAATACAGAGCCCCTGGATCTTTTAGTACGAGCAGAAGACGGGGGGAAAATTTTTGGTTTTTGGGGGGGTTTTTTTGGGAGTGGGGCCAACTTTTTCCCCCAAACCCGGGAAAACCCCCAAAAAAGCTTCATAAAAAAAACCCATCCCTCCCCCCCGCCCCCCAAAAAAAAAAATTTTTTTGGGGAAAAACCCGTGGTTTTTTTTTTTCACGGAAACCGCAAGTTTTTTTTTTTTTCTTACGGACTCGGCCAAGTGATGCTGTAAAAAAATTTTTATCACAGAAAATCTTTAATTTTTTAAATTTAAAAATCATGCAAGTTAAAACATTTCCCCAGCGACCAGTTTTTTGGTCTCAAATTTCTTGAAAATTTTTGGGGGATAAATCAAGGGGTTCCCCTGGCCCAAAAAATACGAACGGAAACCCCGGCCCCCAAAAAAAGGCAAAAACCATAAATTTTCCCCGGGAAAAAAATTTAAAAATATTACCCAAAAAAGGGGACAACATGAAGTGTCAAGTTTTTAAAGCTTTTTAAAAAAACCCCTTTTCTGAAAACCAACATACCCAAAACATGTCGTCAAAAGAACCCCGAAAAACGGTTATTTTTTACAAAGAATTTTTTAAATTTGTTTAGGGGGAGGCCCCGGGGGCCCCCTTTAGTTTAAAATTTTAAAAGTGATTTTAAAATTTAGTTTATTTTCATATAGAATCCCCAAAAGTGTGTTTAATAAGATTTTTATGTATTTTTTAAATTTAAAGTTTTTAAAAGATATATTTTATTATTTTAAAATATATATATTTTAAAAATTTTTAAAAAATTTTAAAAATTTTTTATATATATTTTATATATATAAAATATTTTTTTATATATATATATTATATAAAATTATTTTAAAAATATATATATTTTTTTTTAATTTCTTAAATCTTTAACATTGGTCCCCAAATTAAAAAATGAAATTTAAAAACAAAAAAAATTGAATCTTATCTTAAAACATTGCCCCTTTGTAACTTTGGGGGAAAAACACAAAAAAAAACCCCTTTTTTAAAAAAACTTTAATATTTTTTTTTTTTTTTAAATTTTTTACTTTTATTCGAACCTACAATTCAAAAAAATAATCAAAAAATTTTTTCAGAAATTTTTCCGGGTGTTTTAAAAAACTAAAACCCCGATCACTTTGGTTTCAAATTTTTAACCCCTTTTGCCCCTTTTAAAAATGTTTCTATGAGGGGGAAAAAATTGGGGAAAAAACCCCATCTGGGAAATAAAATTTTTAAAAAAATTTGGGATTTTTGGGGGAAAAGATTTAAAAATAAATAGAAGGGTTTTTTAATAAAAAACTTTTTTGATTTTTTCTTATTTTTAAAATTTCCTTAAAAAAAAATATTTATTTTTTTAAAAATTTTAAATACCTTAACTTGGGGGGGAAATTTTAAAATGAAATTTAAAAGCAAACAGTTTAAAAAATTTTTCTTAGAACATTCCCCCCTTTTGGAAAACAGGGGGGTAATCCCCAAAAAAAAATTTTTTTTAAAAGTTTTTAAAATTTTTTTTTTAAAATATAAATCATTAATACATTTTTTTTAAAAAAATTCCTTTAAAGGTTCCCAAAAAAAAACCTTATTTAAAAAAATTAAAAACCCTTCCGAGAGGGTTTTTTTAAAAAACGTCCCGGCAAGTTTTTAAAAAAAACCCCCTTTTTTTACACTCAAAAAAAAGTATTTTTCCGGGGTGTCCTGTCTAGTACCCGGGAATCCCCTTCGTGTCCAAGTGATTGCAATATTGTCGGTTTTCAACCAGGGCTTTTGGGGGAAAACAGCGTGGATTCCTTCGCTAACAAACTTTTCGATGTTTTAAAAAAAAGATGACTAAAAACCCTTTCCCGATTCTTTTTTAAACGAGGTTCCCGTCAAAAGGTGAAGTTTAAGATTGTCTAAAATTTTTTTTTGATTTTAAAAGGTTTTAAAAATTTTTTGAGGGGGAAAGTTATCACAAAAAAAAAAAATGTCTTGAATTACGTTTTTTTAGCCCCGGGGGCCCCCGGTATTCAGAGGTGGGGGGGCACCTGGAAAAAAAATGCCTGGAGAAAAAAAAAAGTTTATAACAAAATTTTCCGCAGGGGGAAAGCATTGATGGTTTTTCCCTTTTTTCACCCCAGCTGAAAAGGGTTTTGTTTTTCACCATTTGAAAAAAAATTTGTAAAAAACGGGGGGGGAAAAACAAAATCAGGTTGTTATTTTGGGAAAAAAAAAAAACTTATAAACGATGAGCCGGAAAAAAAATTTTTATTTTTAGGGCCCCCCAAAAATTTGTTTGCTGCTGCTTTAAAATTTTTCTAAAAAAACCTCAAAGTGTTTGGCCCTTTTTGGGGGGGCACCAGAAAAACATTTTCCCCCCCCCAAGAAAAAAAAAAAATTTTTTTTTTAAATTTTTAAAAAAAAATTTAAATCAAAAATATTTCAAATAAGGAAAAAAAAAACAGCTCTATTTGAAACTTCCATGTCTGCCCGTTTTTGGGATTTAAAAGCACCCCTGAATTTTCACGGAAAAAAATTTTTAAAAATTTTCTGGGGAAAAAATTTTACCAATCAGAAAAAGTTTTATTTTTTAAAAAAATACAAAAAAAAAGAATTTATGTGTTTATGTTTTAAAAAAATTAAGAAAAAAAAAAAATATTTATCTTTTTTTTTTCCCTGGGGGAAGGGGGGAAAGCTGTATAATTTTTAAAAAAAAAAATCTTTCTTTTTTTTTAAAAAACCCCTGAAAGATTTCCCCACCAAAAAAACCCATAACCCTTTTTGTCAGGGGTTTTTTTTTCAACCCCCTTGAATTTTTAAAATTTAAAAATTTAAAAAAATTTTTTTTTAAAATTTTTTTAAAAAGTCAACATAGAGGGGGTCAATTTTCTTTCAAAATTTAAAAAAAAAAAATTTTTAACTAAAATTTTAAAATTTAGACAGAAAAAAAAAAATACACTTCATTTTTTTCAAATTGCTTTTCCTTAAAAGGGGAAAAACAGCTTTTAAGGTAAAACGTAAACCTTTGAAAAAGTGAAAAAAAAAAAAAAAAATTGCATTTTTTTTTTTTTTTATAAATATCCCCCGGGTTTATCCGCTTTCTAATGGTACAAAATAAAAAAAATTTTCCATGCAAAGTTTTTGATCTAAAAATTTTTCGTGCAAGCCTTTCTGAAAAAGGGTTTTAGTTTCGGTTTTTTTGGAAGTTAGGCTTAGTGTTATTTTTTTATTTCCCCAGTTTTAAATTTTAAAACGTTTTAAAATACTTTTTAAATTTTTTAAAAAATTAAAAAAAATTATTTTTTTGAAAGGGGGGGGGGGTCAGGTAAGTTAACTGAACTTAACTTAAGTTGAGTTGTTTTTTTAAATAAACCCGAATCAACTACACTTTTTTTCGTGTGAGAAACCAAAGCGAGGACCCCTTTTTCCGTAAAAAAAAAAACCCCGGGACTAGCACCAGATGAAAATCAAGGGGTTATATCCCATGCGACAGCTTGGTGTGGTCACCGAGAATAAACCTTCAGCCGTAGAACCTGCCCCCCCCCCCAAAAAACCCCAACCCCCCCCTACAATGCGGTGCAAGGAAATTTTTTGGGGGTTGAAAAGCTTGCGACAAGTGATGGGATGGCGTCCATTGTAAAGGGATTTTCCCCCCGACTAAGGGAGGTGGCTTTCCCGGGGTCGAGGGGCCCCCTGGCCCAGAAGAGGACCCCGCCCCTCAACGGCGTCATCACCACAATACCATCAACACCGGAGAGTTTTGGAGTGGGGGGTCCTCTCTAAGACTCCAGGTTTTTGGGGGAAAAATGAACAAGGGGAAAACCAAAAAAAATTTCCCCAAAATAAAGCCCCCTTTTTGTGCTCACCAAAACTCCCGGAGTCCGGCGGCATGGGGCCTGCGGTGCCCCCAAGCATCTTTTACGCCCCAAACACATTTGTTTGGATCAAAAAATTAAAACGGTGTGGCGACAGCGGCTTTTTGTGGTGTTGTCCCAAGCCCCGTAGACGGCAAGGAAATTGCAAAAAAGCTGCTTGGCCCCCTCCAAAAGCACTGGCACTGCCCTCCGAAAATTGAGGAAAGAAGAAGGGCCCCGTGGAGGAAAAGGTAACCAAAACCCTTAAGAAAGTAAAAAAAAGCAAAACTACTTTGGCAGGGCCCTTTCGAAGTAAAAATTTATCCGGGGAAGGTAATGTACAATGCAATTTGGATACATTCTACCTTGCCCCCCACAAAAAAACATCCGCTTCATACCAAATGTCCCACGGAAAAGGGGAGCGGGGGACCAAAAAAAAGGCTGTTGCTGCAGGACGTGTTGATGAATAAAAAGCAAAAGGAAAAGGTTTTCCCCCGGAGATATTGAAGCATATCAACCTGTTTACAACGGCTACAGATGAAAAAAGCTTGCCAAATTTTACAAAAAGGGTGACACAGAACGCGAAAAAAGCTCCTGGGACCATTTGGGAAACATGCCCTAAAACCAAGTTTGCTGGGGTCCATGTATTGAAAATTTTCAACCCATGCGGGGAAACCAATTCTTTCTGGGAAAAAGTTGAATGGAAGTCATGAAGCGCCGGGATCAAAACCCCCGGGCTTTCTGGGGGGAAGGATTGCCAACGAGACAAAACCAAAAAAATCGGAATGTGCTCGTTTTTTCAACCCTGCAAAAAAACTGAGGCGCAAAATATCCGAGGGTAAAAAGAGCAACTCTGACAAAAAATTTTTTAAAAAGAAGGTCCCAATTATGGTGCTGGAGATTTCCGTCGGTTTAGTGCCCCCTATAGGAGGTGCCCTCGAAAAAAAAGGTAAAAAACGTTTGAACAAACCCCTCATTTTTCCCCCTTTTTTTACGTTTGTTGGGGATTTTTTTAAAACAAATGTAAAAATTTTTTTTAAAGGGGCGATTCTTATTATGGTCACCCCTAAATACCCAAAATGAGAACCCACTACCAAAAAACGCACATTAAACCAAAAACCCTCCCCCTTTTTGCGTTCAATAATTTTTTTTCCTTTTATTAACATAAAAAGCAAATTTCAATAATTTTTAAAATAGGGGGTGATGGTTAACATCAAGTTTTTTTTAAAAAAATGCATCAAAACCCCTTTTAAATGAACAACTTCCTAAAAAAAAAAGTGTTAAAACTTTAGTTTTTTTTTCTGAAGAAAGTTTTTTTTTTATTTGCACTTCACTTAAACCCTATATCTCAACTTTATTTTAAAAAATTTTTAAAATTGGTTTTTTTAATTTGTAATCGAAATTTTTTGGGGCTGTTTTTTTACCTCAGACTTTTTTGTGTTTGTAGATAATTTTTTAGAAGCTTTTAACTATAAAAAAGGGGGGGGAAAATTTTTTTTATTTGTGTTCTGGTAAAAATTCATATAATATTTTATTTAAACAAAGACTTGATTGAGGTACAAAACATAAAAAACGTTTAATAAACATATTCCAAAAAAAAAATTAGCTCTTAAATTAATAAATTTTGCATAATTTCAAATCAAAAAATTAGGTTAATTAGCGTATAATTGCTAATTAAGTAAAATTAATTGAGTTTTGTAATTTTTTTTTAAACATAAAACACTTAGTTATGGGTCCTTATTTATGGTAAAATTTTAATTTTTTTCATAAAAAAAAAAAAAAAAAGTTGTCAAAGGTATACGTATACCTTAATCTTTTCCCAAAAAAATAATCACTTTGAATTATTTCACTCAATAACCATTCAAACTTAGGAACTATTAAGTGTTTTCGAAAACCTTTAAGAACTTTATGGATCGAATGCAAAAAAAATTTGTTGTACTGTGAAGGTCAAAACTGTATTAAAAACAGATATCAAATTTTATTTTTAGTTTAATCAAACGTTCTTTTTCTCAAGAAGTATTTCACTGAATAATCCCCTTTGAACTTATGATCTTTAAATATTGTTCGAAAACTTCAACCGCCTTGGGGATCGAATGTCAAGAATAATTTACTTTGTAAAGATCTCAAAGATAGTTTATGTAATAGGTTATTAGTATATAACCAAAGACATAAAGCATTTCATACATTTAAGCGTTACTTCTCTTAAGCAAAAGTTATGTATCTTAAGCTTGTTTAAGTGAAGCTTACAATGTATAGTAGTGTTTGAAAACTATAAGTTATTATTATTTTTTTTTAATATTTCCAAACATACTGTTTTGATGTAAAAATATTATTGTCTTAAATTTTATTATGAAAGGTTGTTTTAAAAAGTTTTAATTCAATTTTTTTATTAATCTAATAATTATTTATTATATTTAATGTCATAAAGAGCTAAATATTTATTTTAAAACTTTGATTTACAGCATTGATTCCTACTTGTCTTTAAGAAATAATTTAGCTGTCTCATTGTTAGAATCAGTGGAAAAAAATCATTTTTATTTATGTCCTAAAGAACAAAAACTTTATTTTAAAACTTTGATTCGAATGAATGGTATTTTCTTTAATCATAGCTTTTTTGTATGCATCGTCGTCGAATCATTGAATACAAAGTTATATAAGAAGAATATGTCTTATAAAGTAAGATACTTTTATAATTTTTTAAAATAATTAATTTTCCGAAAAACTTAAGATAATATATTTGAAAGTTCTTGACGTACTCCCCCGGAAAAGAGAAACGAGTTGTTGAAAAAGAAAAAAGTAAGGGGGTTTAATTTTACTTATTAATAAGTCTATATCTTTTCACTAATTGCTAATTATTGTTTTTTTAATCAAAGTTTTTAAAAAAGACACTTCAAACAAAACAAACCAGAAATATGGAAAAACTAGAGTCAGAAAACAGGTACATGTCTAATAAATTACAAAACGAATTTAGTTTAAAAAAACAAAATTTTAAAAAATAATAAAACTCTATTGAAATATTTTTTAATTGTATAACATTTTTCTATTAGATTCAGATCTTGAAAAGGGAACTCTATTACAAAGCACAAAGAAAAGCGCCCGGGGGTTTAAAGGGGTGGTTTAAGTGTAAAATAGTTTTATTTTTCTTAAATGCATTTTTCTTAAATATTTTATTTGCACTACCATCAGACTGTTAAACAATGATTTGGGAAAAAAAAAAAAAAAAAAAATTGATGACAAATTTTATTCCTTTTCAGTTGAAAAACAGCTAAGCCAAGCAAGAAGCGTGACATACATTCAAGATTCTGAGATGATGATTATGATGATGGAGATAGAAAAATAAAAAAATCGAATTCTAAAGCTGGTAAGTTCAAAATACATTAAGTTTATTCATAAAATTAAAAATTTATAATCATTGTCTTCATTTGTTTAAAATATATGTTATTATTGTATTCTTGTTTCTAATTGATATGATTGTAAAATTGTTACTTATAGGAGCATTTATATTAATAAATGAATATATCTGTTGATATGCTATTTCCTAAATACATGAATAAATGCATTTAAGAATAAAACTTTCTATAAGTAAAACAATATATTTTAGGTATAACAATAATCTTAAACCTTACTTAATCTTAAGAAAACTCACATTTTCATGTAACATATTTTTCAGAAGGAAAAAATCAGAAAGAGTACGATATTATTATCAATGATGATTTTATGAACCTGCAAACAATACCCCCTAAGTCGGTGTACGTATCAATGGGATTTGCAGTGGAGATAAAAAAAGTATGAAAAACGTGTTTTTACATTTGTTTTTCTAACGGAATGGAAAATGAGAGGAAAAAAAATTTTAAATATACCAATAACTGAAAATTTTTAACGTCCAAAAAGCTTTGCAAATTCTGGGGAAAAAATATCACTACAGTACTCTGTTTAAAATTTTATGAAATAATCTCTTAAAAATATTTTTGAAAAATAATGTTTATGAAATTTTATTAAAAATATCTTTTTTAATCTTTATTTGTAAAATGCTTATTTAAAATCACAGGCATTCAGAAATTACATAATTGCTATAGAAAAGATTGAAAAAAATATTATTGATCCTTTAATAGCATTAAAAAATTGTAAAGGAAATTAAAGATATTTTAGAAAATGAAAACTCAAGAGTTCGTTTTATCATATCACTTAGAGTTACTTTTGAAAATTAAATAACGAAGACTTTATTAATCAATCCCTTTTTACTTTACTTCTAACGCTGAAAGACTATTTTATACATTTGAAATAAACACTAAGCTAGAGTCTTCATATACAAAAATTTTAGAAATAATCGAATCCTTTTTTAAAGTTAGGTTCGGGTTGGACAACCAAAAACATAGATTTTATAGAATTAAATATTGGAAGATATAGAGATTTAAACGGAGGTTGTCAAAATGCAACCCTCCCCCAAAAAATCAAAAATAAAAAAATGTGTGTTAAACATTAAGTGCTTGAATAATATGTGTTTCATATTTTCCATTTTAGCAGCCTTATTTCCTTAAAAATTCAATAAGTCTTTGTGTGGTTGTTCGTCATTTTATGTGATAGAAATTCAAGCTGACTCGAAACATAAACCAACAAGATGAAAATTAGTAGCTCGATTTAATAACATTTTAAGTTAGTTTTAGAATATCAATTAATGCAAACCATATATCAATTAAACAAAAAACGTCCTTTCAATTTTACAACACTCTTCGTCCATTTTTAGTTTTCCAATCACACGACAACGGTCACAGTTATTTTT
>JAFNEN010001684.1:0-22603 GCA_019343175.1 Oedothorax gibbosus | reverse complement strand
GGAGGAGCCATTTTTATCCATTTACTACAGAAATTGTAAAAAATGTAGAATTAAATTTTCAATTAAATCTTATGCAGTGAAAATTAGTTTGCACTTCAGCCAATTTGCTTATACCTCAGAGGGTTAACTAACCAGTACTACAGAAAATTAATCATTAATAAATCAATCAGTAAATTAAACAATAAAACACACAAAAAAATTTAAATTCAGAGTAAACAACTTTTATTCACTGCTGCCATTATCTAAATATTTAATAAAATTACAGATTACTGACTACGTGTCAACTTATCACAACTATTTTATATTTCCTCTGGATAAATCGATTTCCCACCATTATGTTCTCGACTAGTCAACTTTTATTCATTTCCCATAACCCTTAACTGAAGTCTGTAAAATTGCAAAACAAGCCTGCTTCCCCCACGTTTGGTTTTCCCAAAACGGCCTGAAGGGATCCCTTTTTGTATTTTCCCCACCCACTTGGGTTTGGGGAGCGGTTGTGATTGGCCTCTCAGAGCCTCAAACAAGGTAGGTTTAGAACAATGACACTCGCATCCTTTCTTGGAAAGCCACACAAGGCGATGGGGGAACCAAACTTGTGTTATTTAACAAACAAATCTCACCAAGAGGGTAAAAAAATAGACTAACCACCTCATGCATGCTCGAAATTAAATATACTATTTACTTAAGGGTTGGTAAATTTGAAGATATTTGTCGTGTTCTCATTTTAAAATAGTACAAACATCAACGATGAAATATAACAAATATAGGTAAGCTGTTTAGGTAGAGATTTACTGTACGGTCCCCCTTGTCGAAACTTTCCAAAATCACACCAAACGTCCGTATTTTGGCGACTTTTTTTTAAAAACCACGATTCAAAAAAAAGATCGTACGTCTCAACCAACGGTCCGAAAGGGTTGCCGGAAAACATCATCGGTGCGAAGTCATAGAATTCGAATCTCAGTCGAAGTCAGACAGGACAGGTTGCCAGAAAAATTATTTATCGCCAAATCCGGAAAAAAAAACGCGCCAAGGGGGACCGTACAGTAAATCTGATCCGCTGTTTATTTTATGCAACATTTAAATACCCATTAGCATAAATTGAAAAATGAATTCCCCAACCTTATACACCTCAGGCAATAGATATTTTAGTACCTTTCAGTTTGCGTTCACAAGGAAGCGATAAAGTAACCAAAAAACTGCCGCCAAACAAAATATTTCTAATGATAACCTTTAACTTTGTAGCCAAAACATTCCATCCGTCAAAATAGAAAAGTAAAAAAAATTCTAGTTCTAAGGGATACCTTACAGCATCACGGTAATGTAAGCTAAATATAAAACGGGAAATCTACAATTGTTTAAATTTTTAGAGCTTGGCCAAATAAATAGAAGCATATAAAGAAATTTGAGATAATGACGTTACTTTTATTACATATTTCTACAAAGATTGTTACACATTTTTCAGAATCCACAGACAAAATTCACATTTCATCTGAAAAGGAGAAAAAAATAACAAAATTAGTACAATTCAAATTAATAAATATCACTGGGAACAGCCATGATATAATGACCGTTTTCGTTTTGCATTATGTTCCCAAGCAACGAAGAAGCCGAAGTGGAATGTGGTTAAACATTCCACTTAATATTTCAGACAACTCTATAGGTATAGCAACCCCATGCTGTTTTCAAGCTCGCCAATGAACAGACCGGCCATCATATCATAGCTGAACCATAATACGTTATGGGGGAAAGGCCTGTTGGTTAAATCCTAGTTTCGGTATAGAGCGACTTTTTCGGAACGTTGGCGACAAAAAAAAGGCGATAAATAATTCCAATCTGGCAACACAGTTGTTTGACTTCTCGGTTTCCGAGTAGCATCGTCTAATTAAGCGTCGGTACGCGATGTTTTCTCGCTAACAAGTTTAACGAGAAATAAAAAGTCGCTGTATACCGAAACTAGGAATTAACCAAATATGGTTGTTGGTCACTTCATGCCATTTTATTAACTTCATAAACTTGCTTTTTCATAGAAATTTAATATAATAATATGAAAAGAAAGTAACCCTTTAACGTGTCACCAAGATAGGAAAAACGCATGGCACATATAAATATACGATAAACTTAACACTGAAAAATAGCTTTATGTATTCATTAGGTTATAAAAATACCAAACTACATCATACAATAGACGAATTGATGCCGATATGAGTAGCGGCTGAATCTTGAGGTCTAGATAAACTCTACACATAAGTTTTTTTTCCACAAAAACCTAAAAGAATGTTACCTATTATCCTGATTTCGGTTTATCAATTCCACGGTATTCTTTGATGTGGCACAAGACCCAAACAGGAACACCAAGTATTCCGCAGGCAATGAACAGGCCGTGTCCCCAGCATTCGACTGTGGACAATTGTTCTCTGGGCCTACCGAGGTAGCCGTAGTAATTTCGGGATTGCACGGCAGTTTTCGATGCTAGTGATGGGATTTTTCTCAAAGCAGCGAACATTTTTGCCGTTTAATAAATGAAAATTCAATACCAAACTTCGTCTACTCGCTTGCGAACTTCGATGTTGTTGAAGGTGATTATGATCATTTCATTTTTAAAATTGGTTCCAATATTTTTTCAATTTCTATAAATAATTTTACAACAAAATATTAAAACCAATTTTAAATAGTGAAATTAAAAAGCCCTGTAAGAAACCTACATTTATCATCTAAAAAAGCATTTGTAAAAATATTCAATGCAGCCAGAGTTATTTGGCTTACAAATGATATTAATTTGTGATAATTAATACTATTTGTTTCTAAATAAGAACATTCAACAACGATCTGTAAATTATGAAATTTAGAATTGTTTTATTTTAAAATTTAGAATCTCTGACGATCCAAAAACTTAGACGACCGTAATTTCCAAAAACTGTGTATCAGAATTGCAATTTCTTAAATTTTAGTATTCTAGTTATTTTAATTGCAAAACTTGGGGGAATTTATAATAGCGAAACTTCGATCATTCTATTATCACATAACTCACACTTTAAAATCGTCCACTTTGGAGAATTTGCATAAAGTTTTTTTTTTAATATATTGTTTTTTTAAATGCTCCTTGGTAATGTGTATTTGCTCCTAGTTTTTTTTAAAGTTAGGAGCACAAATTGCTAAATTGCTGCAAATCCTAAATTGCTTTATCCAATTTCGAACACTGATCTTCAGGGGTTAGTTCCAGTTTAGTTTAAAGTACAGATTCGTAAGAATAATTTCGTCACCATCAACAAAAGAGATCGTCTTGTTTGCATCGTATAATGCATTTAAGGTGAGTAATTTTTATTTTATAACTTAATAAAATTAAGATTAAGCATTCAAAAAATAAAATATAATGATCACAAAAAAAAATAACGCAATTTTATACAGGGACACTCTTAGGCATATACCAGAGGTGCCTTTGCACACGATCTCACGCTCTGACTTTGAAATTCTTTTTTTTATATAAAAAAATTAACTACATGAAATTTTCTTATATATATATTATATATACCTCAATTTGTTCTCGCTTAAAAAAATTTAATCCTGCAAAATTTTATTAAATATACTACATCAGGCTTAAAGTTAAATTCAGGTGTAGGCTCGTCACTTGACTGTGGTTCTAAAATACGACGCCCGTCGCCAATAGCCCTCATGTAGCTCTAGTGTGACGATAATTCAAACTAAACTAAACCTAAAGTTTTAAAAAAATTCAATATTTCCCTTATAAATCAAAATCTGTTTATAAATTGAATAAAGTGTTATTTTGGGAGTTATAGACGACAACATTTTCTACAACTTTTGTATTTGCACTTCCATTCTATGAACAGCAGTTTTTTAGATTCAAGAGGTGAAGTAGCAGCATTTTAAGACATTACCACTCATGTGCACATTCCCTAGTATTAGAGCACTGTAAAAATCATTAAAAATTTTGTCGATGACTGCTTAACTTAAAATTTATCGCAAATTGTCTGAAGGTAAGTATTAATAGATGCAAGCAAAAAGTATGCAAAAATTTCACAAGGTTTGCAAGCAGGGCCGTCACGAGGGTACGTGAATTGGGGCAGGACCTTTTGCAACAAAAATTATCAATTGTTCACAAATGTATATATATATAGTAAAATCCAGGGATTGGAAAGTTACTTTTAAAAAGTAACTCAGTTACAGTTACTTCATATGAAAAGTAACGAGTTACAGTTACTTTTAAAAAAAGTAACGAATCACAGTTACGTTTCGAAATTTCAAGTTATAAGAAAAATTGAAATTTAGCCATCTTACCATTTTTCAAAGAGAACCACGATAAACGAAACATAAGCTCAAACAATGTGAAATCTCTCTCCTCCCTCCCCACCCCTTTCGAGAGGAAGGACTTGGCCATTGTTGTAGAACCCATTCAGGCAGGGGGACACAAAGGGGTTTGGACTGAGGGATCCAACCTGCTTGGCAGTTAGCGTGATTTATTAAAAAAAAACCTTCTTTTCCGTAGATGCTGTAATTGTGCGGGGCTTATAATGTGATACTTAGAAAGGTAAACAGACTAGGAAAAAACATTCATACTGTTACAATTCTGTCTGAAAGCCGCCGTCACGCCTTTAGCAGCCAAAGTGGATAATTCTATTATATTCTTTACTTTTACCATCCCAAGAAAAGCTCTTATTTCGGGAATACGAAATGTTTCATTCTCTCTTAGGAGTGGAATTTTAAAATTGGCATCAGACAGCCTTCGTAAAGTAACGGAAAAGTAACGACATTTTTCGTTACTTCGTTACCGCTAAAAGTAACTAAGTTACAGTTACTTTCTGAAAAATGTAACGGCGTTACCCCAAAAAAGTAACTGTTACAAGTAACGCGTTACTCCAATCCCTGGTAAAATCTATAAAAGGAATATGCCATCATGCTGGTTGAAGGGAGGGGATCTTAAGAGGTAATACGAGAGCAAGTTCAAAATTCTTCGTAAAAAAATTTATATGGAAATACCTGACAATTTAATCAATCATGCAACCCTAAGTATTTACTTTAAGGGTATGATAAGCTTCTTGATTTCCAGAAAGTCTCCCATTTTAGCCTACTTTTCTTTTTTTAATTCGAAAGAATTAAAAAATGAAAAAGTAGGTATTGACATGCGGTCGATGTCCGTCTGTCTGTCTGTCCGTCCGTACCCCCCTTCCAAAATCGGTTCTAATCATCGGATCTTAAAAATTCTTTTTTGTTAGAAAGCTATAACCTCAGATACCCAACTTTCATACTTTTTGTTCGTCTGTCTGTACGTCCGGACGGACATAAATTACTATCTGTCGGCGAATTTCCCGTTGAATTAGCATTGAAATTCAATTTTGAGTCATTTAAATCACTGTAGGTATTGAAATGCGGTTGATGTCCATCTGTCTGTCTGTTCGTATGTCTGTCTGTCTTTCCGTCTGTCCGTATCCCTCTTCCAAAATCGGTTCTATCCCTCGGATCTTAAAAATTCTTTTTTTGTTAGAAAGCTATGACCTCAGATACCCAACTTTCATACTTTTTGTCCGTCTGTCTGTACGTCTGGACGGATATAAATCTACTATCTTTCGGCGAATTTCCCATTGAATTAACATTGAAATTCAATTTTGAGTCATTTAAATCACTGTTGCCAAATCAACAATGGCATGAGAAACTTTATTTATTTAAACATATTGAAGCAAAATAATATTTTCATGAATCAGTTTGGAAAGACGTCATAAAGTGTAGCACAATTCGATTCTTTGATTATTCATTAATTATCTACCAAGAAAGCGGCAAGGCATACTTTTGCATGCAATTATGCTTAGTTTTAATTTACATTTCTTATTTTTTAATGCAGTTCGGAGTAGTTTCATTACTTTTGTTATAATAAATATTTAATTATTCTTCGAACTACAAATAAATCACGAGCAGATGATAAATAATATTTAATTAATTTGCGAAAGAATATTAAGGAAAATAGTTGATTTTGGCTTTTAGAAGTTTAAATTATAGCTGGGTGCTGTGTTTCGATTTTTTTTTTTCTAATGTGTATAAATCTAGTGTAGAAACGGCTGTTGATGATATTTACTTTTGGAACATAGTTTTTTTTCCCGATTAGAACTTCAGTAAGTATTTAAGTAACAGGAAAGTAGGCTATTTTAGTTCTTTATGAACTTCTTGTTTTTTCTCAAGTTGTAAAAATCAAGTCATCCAAACACCTTATTCTTGGTTTTCCAGGTTTTTTCATACAACAGACCATGGCAGGGGCCCGTTTACAAAACCTAGATTATTTTCTGTCTTGGAGCAATATGCATCAGATACTTTCGATTTCCGCTTTATGACATTATGCATTTGAGTAAAATAATTGTTGGTTTTTGTATACAATGTATGCATCAATACAGCAAATTGCTCATTTTGGTTCAAATAAAGGCTGTAGTTTTTTAATTGGGGTTCCGCATACTATTTTTTTTAAATCTTGCCATTGTATCTTGTTTTCAATAAAGTAAACCTACGTTTAATTTATTTAAAAGTAAATTTTATTTTTCAGGTTACTTTCAACTAAACTGTTTCTATTCAAAGATTGTGGACCCCGTTTATTCTTGCCAACCGGGAGAGTTTTGAATGAGAAACATAAAATTTAGGGTTTTCCACTATTTTATCTTGAAGGTATATACGTTTTCCTTTTGTTAACGCTTAAACTAGCCCCCCTCATCTTTAGCCCTGTCCATACATATTTTATTACGTTTGGTTTTTCGTTATTAGTATTAGATTACATAAGATTTACCAGATTAGAGATAGATATCTTACAAGATAGACATTTTCGATAGTTATTTTATTACGTTAGATTTTATTCATATTTTTCTATGCACATATTGACATTTGTGAACAGTTGTTAATTCTTTTACAACAGTTACTGTACCATGCCCGTGCAAAGGCCCTGATTGTAAAACCCTACTATATTTCAGGGTTGGGTTTTTCTCGTCCAAAACTAATATTTACCATCCTAGCGGGAAAAACTGGTAAATACCGGGAAAAAATTGGTAAATACCGGCAAAAAACTAAGAAATACCTCTATTACTGAGGTATACCTTATCTGAGACATTCCTTTTAATTAATTCAAAAGTTTTATAAAAGTAAACATTAGTTTTTCTTTTTTTTTAGGGGGGGGGGGTGGATCCCTTGTTAAGCTCACGCTGTTTAATCCCCTTTATCGCAACTATAATAGCTGTAATAGTTTGTAAAGCCTAGTAATGTTGCTTGATTTTATTTTTAGATATTTAGTCGACAAAACTCAATAACCTAATTATTTATCCTATATACTATTTTAATGAATATTTACCACAGACAATATTTTAATAATTATTTATGTTTATGCAAATAGCAACACTGAAATAGTAAACAAAAGGGTACATGATTAGTATATTACTATATTTGTAAAATATTTGAAGATTTTTCAATTTTTAAACATCTTAGATCCATGATAAATATTTATTAAAATTTAAATTCTTTTAATTGATTCAAAAATTAGGTTTTTCCCAGGCAGGAAAAACATAATTTTCCCCAGGACGGTAAATACTGGTTTTTACCATGGTATTTACCAGGGGTGGTAAAAACCATGCCAACCCTGCTATATTTAATTGCTTGCATACGTAAATGCTTATGTTTTTGCCTTTTTTGTTAAATTTTAAGTTTAGCAGTGTTTACGTGTCTTAGTAATCGTTTTTATAGCATAGTTACACTAGGGAATGTGTACATGAGTTGCAATATCTTAAAACTGCTACTGAATCTTAAGAATTGCTCATTGCATGAAAGTGCAAACATAAAAGTTGTAGAAAATTTTGTCTTCTATAACTTTTTAATTGATATCGTCTTCGATTTGTGTTCAGATTTTGAATTATGAGGGAAATATTGTAAAATGATTCAAAAATTTCATGTTTTTCGAATCTTTAAGCCCATAAGGTGCATGTTATTATAATTAATGGATTTTGATAAAATTTTACAGTATTCATTTTTTCATATGGAGGAACAAATTGAGGGGGTGAGACTTTTTGAAAACCTAAAATTTGTTTTTAAGAAACACCCTAAGATATATTACAATTACACGCATTAGTTATTACTAGAGTAGCTAAAAATATTGAAAATGAAACTTAAAATTTATGAGTTTTAGATAACTTTCTTTGAATTAAAAGTTCTCAAATTACTGCAGTCTGCCATATTTAATAACATTTATCAATAAACTTTATGATTTACGTTTTTGAAAAAAATAATTAAAACTGGTTGTTTGGGAAACTCATTTGCAGCTAATAAGCAAAAATAATAATAAAAAGCTGTAGCTAAAAGCTGTCGAACCTAAGTTCAAACTAGGGACATAACATCTGGGTCTGGGACATAATACCGAAAGCCCGACAAGGCAAAATCCCGACAGGGTCGAAATCCCGAAAATAGATTTTTTGTCCATTTCTTGATTTTTTTTTAAATATTAGAGATTATTGTGTGTGTGTGTGTGTGAGTGAGTGGAGTGGAGTGACTCACTCACTTCACTCACACAATAACGATTTTGACCCATTCGGGATTTGGTCCCTGTCGGGATTATGGCCTTTAGGATTTTGGCGTCGGATATGCTTCGATCGGCTTTCGGGATTGTGTCCGGAACCCATAACATCTAATAAGGGCGGCCCTGAATTTATATAAAAAATTTGGTTGCAAACGTATCGTTTAAATAATATAAATTAATACAAATACTTTTACAAATATTCAGTTACCACCTCAAATTTTAAACATGATCAATTCTTTTTCTGGTTGATTTGAAATGGTTTGATGATATCAAATGTTTCAAAAATTGCTTTACTCAATTTCTTGTATGTTCACATTCTATTTAGGATTGAATTTCCAAATATTTCTGAATGAATCGTAAGAAGAAAAGTCAATATTGGAACCACTTTCACATCGTTGTAACTAAGGATAAGGAACTAGCCAAATGCAGAATATGTAAACAGCCTATTTCAGTAAGTTTATACCATTGAGCTAAAAGGGAAACTGGGGTGGTCAGTGAGCCGAAAACCCACTTGCACCCTTTTGAGCAAACTGGGCAGAAAAGGACTATTTTCCCTACACTTGTATGAGACCCCTCTATCCTATTGACTTGGGCTCCTAAATGTATTTTAACATTTTTAGTTCGAAAGAATTAACTTTCGTTAACTTTAAATTCCAACTTTTTTAAGAAATAACCATGTGGATCACTCACTAAGAACCAGCGAAGACGAACCCAATAGCGAAATAGGCCAGTTTCTAGGTTTTCTGCCCGGTTCGTTTCTGCTGCAGTGCTGTGTATTCCTCCGTGTTTCGTTATTGGACTGGCTTGTTTGCTGCCCTGTTCAGTGAATCACACACCTTATTCCAGTTTTCCTTCTAGCTCAATGGTTTATACAGATAATTTTTTTTGCTTCTATTTAAGATTTAAAATATTGCATGTTTATTCTTAGAAATTCAAATAAATTAAGCAAACTATATGAGGAATACTTATCGTCGAATGGAGTAATTTTGGCTTTTTAAGCTAGTAACTTCTCATTAAATATACTTGTGATCACTCTGTGGATACCAGTTTGTGGCGAATGGCAGCTTCATGAAGGCAGAATGTGATCACTTATTGAGAATAAACTTAACCATATTTAAAATGACTTAGTTTTAATTAAACATATTTACATTATTTACAAATTCAAAGATTAGCCAAAAACTAAATATTGGATGACGCAGAGTGCCGAGATTAACACCAGTCTAGCAGCATCCGAGAATCTCTCGAGCAGAGGTCATTGTAGCGGCTATATATTGGCTGACACAATTGCATATCTTCTTCTTGCCGCTTGGCACGGAAATGATAGGAACCAACACTTGGTCGTTCACGCGAGCTCTACATTTTAATGCAGAGCAATGATGGTGCAGTGACGTAGTGCAGCCGCATACTCTTTAAACATGACCTTTTTCATTGAGTAGCAACTCTTCCTTAACATACGAAAAAATAAAAAAAAAGTCAATATTAGGGTTTTAAGCTTGGGCCAAGGTTATCCCATTTGAAGGTATTGATTTTAAAAGAAAATAAATATTAAAAAAAAAGCATGGTTATGATTTTTCCCAACCCGAAAAAACCCGGGTGGGTTTTTAAAAAAAAAACCACTTGAAAAACCCATAAAAAAAACGCAATTGAACTTAAAATTGCCTTCACTGAAAATTTAAAAAAAGTAAACACTTTTTATACATCCAAAAAATATACATTTCATATCATTTTTAATTAATATTTTAGTATTATAGTTTGGTTCTAGACATATTTATAATTTACAATATACTTATCTAACCTTATCAATTATTTTTTAATTGCTTCTAATTAAATTTAACATTCTGATTACTCTCTCAAATGTTCTGTTAGTTTTAAAAATGTAATGTATAGTAATTTTTAAAACTGTCCTCAATAAATCACAAATTCTGAAAACACATCAAATACTGAAAAACCCTAGAAATATGAAAAAAAACCTAAACCGAAAAAAAACAAGTGAGTTGGTTTTTCATGAAAAACGTTTTAATAACCTTGAAAAAAGCTATACAGTTATCTAACTATATGCAATTATTTTTTAATTGTTCTAATTTAAATTACATCATTCCTGATTATCTCTCTCAAAATGTTCTGTTAGTTTTAAAAATTGTAATGTATAGATAAATAGTTAAAACTGTCCTCAATAAATCACAAAATCCTGAAAAACACATCCAAAATACTGAAAAAACCCATAAAACCATGAAAAAAAACCTAGAACCCGAAAAAAAAACCAAGTGAGTTGGGTTTTTCATGAAAAAACCCGGGTTTTTAATAACCTTGAAAAAAGCTAAGTTTGACATAATGAAGTATAATAAATGGTTCGTTGAACATGTATTCCCTAAAAAAAATTTAGGAGAACAAGAGTAATTTTAATTCAAATTTATCAAGCAGGGAGACATGGATGGTTTTAACTTAAATAGTCGAACCATGGTCTGAAGGTAAATAAATCCTGCTTTAAAAGAAACACTTGGATATTGACCTCATGACATTCTCTGAAACATTTTCTGTAAAGAGGACCTCAAAATTTGTGAGTCTTGAGTTTTCCTATGTCAATCTCTGAGATTAGCACAAAGTTCATTTCTGTGTATTGATATCTTATTTTTATAAAGGCGGACCTATATTTGTGTCCTAAATTATAGGTTGTTTAAAATTGAACATCAAATGAATTTCTTTTAAATAATTTATCAAAATTTTTAGGTAAAAGGGGGTTCAACTGGGAACCTAAAAAGGCATTTGGAAAGAATACATGCATTGTCTTTTCCTGTCGGCTTTGTAACGCCACGTCGGTTAAAGAAGCCACCAAGTAACAACGCAAATGTTCAAAGTTCTGCATCGGTAAATGTCAAGTTTTAGAGTGAACCATTTGAAATAATTTATTTTGTATTTCAGTGTGTTTAGAACAGTTTGCATTAAAAATAATTGATCTTGTCTATTTTGAGTTTTATAATGAAGTAAAAAATAAGACGCATTGTCAAATTTTGCAAATAGACAAGCTTACAATAAATAAAATCCTTATTTAGGCTATTATTATATTCATGATATGAAAAAAATTAAATTTATGTGTATTATACAAACATTTCTAAATATTCTTTTTGCTTTTTTTTGTCTGAACTTTGTTTTTTTCATTGCATTTCATTATAGAAAAAAAAGTAAAGATAATTTAACTGTTTTCCCCAAACTATACTTCCAATCCCATTTTGGGATTTTTTTTGCCCCCATCGCTAGATTTTAAATTTGGGAATATTATACCCTTTTTGGACTCGAAAATGCAGTTTTTGGTTAGGTACTAAAGTATTTTTTTCTATTGAAAATGACCATAAATAAAAACACCAATCAAATTATTTAAAAAGAAAGGTTTGAAATTACGAGGCTAGATGTAACTTCAAACAAGCAAACATAAAAAACTTCTTCAAGGTATCCATATACCTTAGAAAAGGGAAAAAAAAATTGATAAAAATTTATGTTTTGATGCTTTTGCATTAAAATATTATCTGATTTTTTTTCTTTCTTTTTTGTTACAAGATTTCAATAGTACTGTAAATAGTTTTTAATTACAGGCATTTTTAAGGGAAAATTCTACGTTTATCTTTACAATGAAAACCTTTGAACCATTTTCTGAAGAAAAATTTTTTTTTGCATAAATGCTTGTACTCGAGAAGATATTTAAAAATTAAAAAAGCTTCGATTTAAAAAATTTAAAGTGAATTTTAAAGAGTAAGAATCGGGGCATGGGGCATACTTTTTATAAACAATTGGTTAAAAGGATAGTTTAAAATTGTTTACAGGTTTTTCAAAAAATTAAATTATTAAAAAAAATATATTTTAAAGCTTTTAGCCATTAAAAATTTTTCATAATTAAAATAACTACTTTTTAGAGCTTAGATTAAAGTAGACCCATATGCCTGGAATTTACTTTCTTTCTCCCAAAAATGTTGAAAAAACAAGTGAATTAGGTTGTGGGAAAGTTCCCACACAATTTGGCCCTTTTTTAAATTAATTAATTGACTAATTTTTAATTTATTAATTAATTATATTTTTTTTGCAGTAAAGAAATTTGTATGTTAGTTTTTATGTGCCTGATCTTTTTACAAAGTTAAAGTTATCTCAAAAATTAAAGAAAAAGTTGTCTAAGGTATATGGATATCTCAAGTCTTCATCGATTTGAATAAATGTTTTCTTGTAGTATGAGTAACCCAACTCAAATCAAAAATGCTTTCAATTAGTTGACTTTTTTTTGGCGGTCCCTTAACCAATATTGCTGGCGATCCCCTTTAACACATTTTATCCAACTCTCTGGATTTATCCCGGTACCGGATTTGTAACTACTTTTTGGATTTTCGTTTCATACGTACCAATTGCCATATCTTTTTTTCGTAAAGGGGAAAAGTTTTTCTTTTTTTCCCCGAAATCCAAAAAATCCTTCTGCATTGTTAAATTAAGTCGTACGGGGGGCCCAGCTACCCTTGCCTTTGAAGATTGAAGGCGTTATGAATGTTTTGAAATGTTTCTATTGCACCTTTTTTATTTATAACTTTTTATTAATTCTTTCAAATGTAATCTCTATTTTAGAAAAACACAGGACAGTTGAAGGATTGGAATGCCCCGAGCATTGTGTATCCATCTTTGGTGTCTTCAATTTCACCACAAACATCATTCACTATTTCACCATGCATCGTCAGTTGCACAACTGTTGTCCCAACTTATTCCGCCCCAGTGTCTCCAGTTGCTCCTACTTTAACGGATACAACCACAGTTGCCTCTACCTCAATTTGTTCAACACAAGTTCCTATAAAACAAGAATCAAATATCACAATTGACGATTTGGATGAAGCTTATAAACTGGTACCAATATTAAAGTCTAGGTCATTAAATGAACAAATATTGAGGTTCATAGTCATAAGCAGGGTTGGAAAAAAAAAAGTTTTTTTTTAAACCCCAAAAACTGGTTTTTTTTGCCTTAAACTAGGTGTTTTTTTTTAAACTTTTCTAGTATTTAACTAGTTTGTGTATTTTCAGGACTGTTATGATGTTTATATAAATTTCAAACTTTATTTTAAGGTTTACTTTACTAATAGGATCCCTATATTTTTTAATGTGATATTTTATTAATATAAAACTAATTTTGGGGAAATATACCACAATTATTTCAATTTCCACATAGTCATAAAAGCTTTGCAGCTTTTTCATCCCAAACTTATTACGCAATTTAGACTGCAAAGCCAAAGAGAAAAAGTGCTCAACGTTATCTGTTGTTGCTTCAGCAGTCAGAATGAGTTCAACTTCACTAAAAATGTTACTGTTAAACTTTTTTATATCTACTGCTTGGGCTCTCCACCATTCTATTGCAGACACCTCTTTTACATAATCGCTCTGAAAAAACTATTTCTGAAAGGGGTAGCTCTTGGCACAATATTTCATAACAAGAGTAACTAAAGAGTTATTAGGGAACCTGTGTTTTGCATATTCTAATGCTTCTTTCTTTTCTTCAGCTGACAGTTCAAAATCATCTTCTTTGATCTTCGGATCGAGTAAATACACCGGAAGATGTACCAGTGTTATTGCCATTTTGCAGCGTTTATCCATTTTTGTTGTTTTGTCAAAGTGGAAGTTACAAATAAAACTAATTAACTTTTTTTTTATTTTAAATTAAAAAATGTTTTTAAAAAATTCTGAAAAAAAACCACTTTGGGTTTTTTTTGAAAAAAAAAACGTTTGGTTTAAACCTTTTGGTTGAAACCATGCCAACCCTGGAACGTAGGGTATCCATTTTTTGTTGTAAAAGATCCCAAGTTCATTGAATTTATCCATATGCTTTCCAGTGTTAGAAATTGGATTAAAAAAATTAGGAGCAATCTGTGCTACTAATTTTAAAAAAACTGTGAGCAAATACACATTATCTAGGAGCATTTTTTAGAAAAAAAATTATATATATTTTTTTTTTAGCCATTTTAATTGATCCACTAATGGACAATTACAGCGTTTTCCACAAACATATTTATTCGATTAAGCATATTAAAAAACCTCTAAAACTCAAGTATTTCTGGTTTTAAATGTATTTATTTATTATTTTAAAGTTAATGATACGTCACTCCTGTTTAAACCTCTCTTAGCATAACAGATGATGTCACGGTTTGGCTTTTTTTGTTCTTGGCGTGTTTTTCGTATCATGTTTCACTGTATCGCTTTTGAAACTGTGAAACGTGCTTTCATCCTTATCAAACTCTTAAAAAAGTTATGCTATTTTACAGAAACATGCCATGTTCATTCCAGTTAATTTCTTCAAACGTTGAACGATTTCACTCGACTATTCCGATCAGATCCAACAGTCAATAGTTCTGCAATAGCTCATACGCGCTCTAGTGTGTGTATTTTAACTAACAACCAAACTTGGAACAAGCTGTTTAACTTCCTTGATATGAACTGGTTACAAATAATATTGCCGCCTTCTTTTAATGAGAGTTTCGCAAAAAATTGTAAGGTTTACTATTTTATAAAGTGTATTACAGCATAGATCGAAACATCGCCAAAAACATAACAGTTGACGTCAGAGCTGTTTCAGTGACAGTACATTTCGGCAAATTTCAAATGCATTTTTTGTTGAAATGAAACATATTTGTGAATATTTAACCTTACATTCGGAATCTGCAGCTTCTAATGTACCAGAAAAACACATATATTATGAATCTCGCGTTTCATGCAACTTGTCCATTGTGAATAATTAAGAGTTGAAAGTAATTCATATTCACACAAGTGTTCTGTGCATGGTGACAAGTCTTCTTGGAACTTATAGCAACATTTTTTTTTAAATAAGGAAATTAGTAATTTTTTTTTATTTGAAACGAAATGTTGCTACACTACTTTATATTTTTGCTATTTCTTGAAGGAATGAATTTCTTTCTTTATAATTTTATTTTCTATTTCTTTTTAAATGACCTTAAAAGAAATTTGTTTTCTTATTCTTAAATGATATCATGTTTTATTGCTAAAATATACTATAGTAAAAAAAATATAATTATACCACTTCCTTGTTGAGTTGTATGTACATGTACACAGGGCCGGATTTATAGATTTGACGCCTGTAGGCTAGGATCGATTTGCCGCCAGATATAGTTTTCTTGACTATTTTCTTTCTACATATTAGAATCTATGTACCTTTAAACTATAAATCGAAAGCAAAATAATAGGCGAATTTTTTTAACTGTTGTACTATTTTTCTTTCATCTTACAAATCCGGGGAAGAGGATGAAATTGCCCTCAAAGATACTATGTTTATTACTAAATATTAGTTATAGTACTATATATACGTTGATTTACGCATTAATATAAATTAATTGTTTTCTTTCTTAAAAATGTTAGTATCCTTTATAATTTTATTTTAATAATTTGCATGACTCTAGGCTACAGCCTACTTAGCCTATTTAGAAATCCAGCCCTGCATGTACATACTGTTATAAATTTACCAGAATTATATTGCATATCCCAAGTTTGAAAATGTCTATCAATTTATGCAATGCGATATAAACGAAGAAATATAGGGTTTTTTTAATCTGTGTGTTTAGTGTTTTGAATCAAAAAAAATTCTGTTTATTTATAATAATATTTTGAGTAATTGCATCATAGTTCTTTCTCAAGGACTAATGAGAAATAAAAATATATTAATTTCTATACAAGAAGGCATGGTCTACTTTTTGTTACTTAAAAGTGTTACTTAGCAAAGACATGAAAGTATTACATTTTTATCCAAATCTAATAATACTTTAATAACACAAAATGACTGCCAAGTCCCAAACTAAGTATATTGTATAATAAATATTGGTCTTAACCATAGATATCATAGTTAAAGTATTAGATTGGCAGATCACGTGACCTCTTTGGCAGATCACGTGACTGCACGCGCACGGAGGCCAAATAAGGGGGCAAAATGGCCAGTGTTGCTGCCACTTTAAGGAGAAAAATACTACGAAAAAATGCCGCTTAATTCTAAAATTTCAAAAAAAATACTAGAAAAGGATTTAAAGTCACTAAAAAGATTCCAAAATGCAGCTATTTTTACGATATTTTTTGTAATTTTAGAATTAAATGGTATTTTTCTCCTTAAAGTGGCAGCAACACTGGCCATTATTCCCTGTTAAAAAGCCCTCATGCGCGTCCCATCGTTAGCATTGGAGGTCACGTGATCAGCCAATCTAATACTTTAACTATGATATCTATGGTCTTAACCCTTCCCCCAATCTAACTTGCACACTTGCGTTAGATTTTTCTGAGTCATGGGGAGAAACATGTTAAATGCAAATTGAAAATTTACATTGGCAAGGGGTGGGGGAGAGAGATAGGCACCATTTACAGAGGAGGGCGCAAGGGGGAAGAATCGGATCTGAGATCTTCACCTAAAAAAACATGAATGATTTGAATGGGGTTTTCCATCACTACTAAAACTACTATAAAGTTAAGAATGACATCCATTCAGATAGGTTGTATAAGCCTTAGAGTTAAGGGGGAATGGGCGCGCTGGATTGCGGGTCTCCAAACTCAAGTGCCTCGGTGTTAATCCTATGGGGAAAAAAACTATTTTTTCTGCCACATTTCTCCGGCTGTATGGAATATTTTACAAACGGGTTTTTTTTAAATAATAAATGTAAATAACTTACAGGTCTCTATCTTCGCACTTTTTGAAATTGCTTCGAATATTTTGTGTAAAATTATTTATTGAAAATTTTAAAAAATATTCGAACCCATTTCAAAAAGTGGGGAAGGTCGGGACCTGTAAGTCAGCTACATTTGTCACACCAAAAAAACCGCTTGCAAAAATATTCAATACAGCCGGAGAAATGTGGCAGAGAAAATATTTTTTTCACCATAGGATTAACACTGATGCCCTTTGCTTTGGAGACCCCCGGTCCAGCGCGCGCATTCCCCCTTAAGAAGAAGATAGAGATGCTGCTGGTCAGAAACCAATACAAAAAACGGTGTGCCAAGTGAAGCCATTGATCGCTTTGTAGTAAGCCCAAACAAATGCTCTTCGCAAATTGTTTGGCGCTATTCTTAAGTGGAGTTTGTATAGGCTTATCACATCGACTTTCTGACTCTCTAAGGCTGTGTCCTGACTACGACATCAAATGCAACAAAATTTGGCGACCGCCAAGGGCGCCAAGCGATGCAATAGCTTGGAACCTGACTCTGCCAAGTCTTGTTGCATTTGATGTCGTAGTCAGGACACAGCCGAATAAAAACTTAATTGCAACGTATTTTTCTTGCCTATGAAAGGAATTACTACCATCATTCAGGTGCAGCAGCCTACAACTGTGCAAAAAGTCATTTCTTTTTCAATATGCATCTTTTAAAGAGTGAACTAACGTGGAGCGAGAGGTTCGTTAAGGGTTGCTTGGCGACTTTCCGACGGCTTCCATTTTTATCGCGCCAAGCATCTCTTGCTCTTGGAGAAATACACAGATTCCTAACTTAAATTCTCTTGCAGGGAATGGCAAACATACGGTTCAGCACTGAGATCACACCTTCCGATCCCCAAGAACAGTTGTCTTCTTGTGGGCCAGAAATGTTACCTGGATTTTTTGGATTATGAATCGTAAAACCCAAAATCGGAACAAGGGTGACAGAAGAGGTAAGATTTGAACATTTTAGATCGTTAAAGTTGAATGCATATACTATTTAGTTTAATAAGTTTTTTTAGCAAATAAAATTGTGTATAACATAAAAATAGGTATTATAATATGGTTAATTTTAAACAATGCTTTTGAATACATACTAATATTTCAAACTGTTCCGCCACACATTAAAATTATAATAAGAGTAAATAAGAAAAACTTATAATATACAATTTTTTTAATAGAAACATAAAAATTAATTTAAAAAATTCTACACTTTCTGCTGCAGACTCGGCATATATCTCGCAACTGAAAGCCATTTTCTGTGGCACCATCTAGGTGTCTCTTGCTACCAATTTTTAAGCTCAGATTACTTTATTTTCATTTTTAAAAGAAATGTTTAAATCCTTTGTTTTACTATTCCTTTTGACAATGTGAGCTTAGTAGAAGAACATGCTATGTGACATTTTTGAAAAACTTAATTGAGATATCTGTGCCAATGAACCATAGATATCATAGTTAAAGTATTAGATTGGCTGATCACGTGACCTCCAATGCTAACGACGGGACGCGCATGAGGGCTTTTTAACAGGGCAAAATGGCCAGTGTTGCTGCCACTTTAAGGAGAAAAATACTACGAAAAAATACCATTTATTTCTAAAATTACAAAAATAAATACTAGCAGGGTTCGCACGCGGCCTGGAAAACCCTTTTTTTTAATTTCATTTTTTCATTTCAAGGCCTTAAATACCCCCGGGAAAATCCACAGACAGCTGGAAATTTTTTGAATTTCCAGTTTTTATTTTCCGATTCGAAATTTAATCGAACTAGCGTAGCGGGGGACGAAAACTCTTTTTTGCGCATTTCCAACCACCCCTCAAGTGTCAATCATTGGGGGCCGGGATGGATGGGGGACGGATCAAAACTTTTTGGAATTCTTTACTTTTTGCACTTCTTTTAAGGGGGTGGGGTTTTTTAAAACAACTATTCTCGGAAAAATTTTTAAATTAAAAAAATATATAAAGGGGGTTTTTTTTTTTCTTTTTTGGGGTTTCTTAAACAGCGGTTTTGGGGGGTTTTTTTGATCACTATAACGGATAAAAAAAAGGTTTGGGGTTGGCCGATAGCCTGAACCGGAAACAAAAGTAAACGGGGAAATTTCCTATCGGCAGAGCAAAAAAAAAAAACTGTCAATCATTGGAAAAATGCCCTCATCGGTGGTTCCCCTAAAATTTTTCTAGCAGCAAAATAAGAAAAACGGAAGCATTATTGGTTTTCATACTTTTGATCGGTTATAAGATCTCTTAGGGGGATTGCATTTTTCGGATCCGTATTGAAGACACCTTAGTATAATCTAATTCATCTTGAATTTTAATTTTAATTTTTTTTTTTTAAACATTAAAAGTTTATTTAAACAGTTTTTTTTTGAAATTTGTTAAATTTCAACATTAACACCCCCGAAACCGTAACATTTCACCTGAAAAGTTTTTCCCCATTCTCGGCTGTATCAGTGAAAACTAACTTAAATTTCAATAAACAGCAAGTTTAAAAATAAAAATACAAAAAATAAAAAAATTTGAAGATACTAAGATTAGATTACTCTAAGATTTTTTCGAATATCGGTTCCCGGGCCAGTGCAATCAATAATGATTCCTGATTATTTTTTTGCCCCCTAGAAATTTTTTCAAAAATCCCCCCAATGATGTGCATTTCTCTTTAAAAGTTTTTATAGGTTTTTTTTTTCCTCTGCTGATCGGAAGGGGTTTGTTACTTTTTTTAGCGGGGGTTAGGAAAGGGAAAACCCCAATTTTTTTTGATAAAGGGTTTTTGGAGTCGTGACCTGTAATTCAAGAAAACCTGATTGTTAAGATTTTTTTTTTTAAATTTAATTTTAAAAAATTTTTTTTTTTACATTTTCTTTACTGGGGCTATACTGGGGTTTTTGTTTAGAGGGGTTTTGCAAAAAAAAAAGGAGTTTTTTTAAATTTTCGGACTATCGCCGAAAATTCAAAAGTGCCCGGTTTAGGGTTTAATTTTTTTATTTGGGTACTGTTTTTCATTTTTTATTTTTTTTAAAAACTATTAGAAAAAGTTAAATTCTTTTTTGTCTACACATTAACAGTTTTTCTTATTTTTTTAAAAGATAGTTTCAAAAATTAGTTTGATGTTTTGGGTTGGAAAGGGGCAATATGGTTGATAAAAGATCTTTTTAAAAATAATAAAGTTCTAAAAACTTACAGAAATTTTACACAATTTTAATTAAATAGATGATCTTCAATAACTTTAATTTGTTTTTGGGGGTATCAAAAATTTTTTTTTTCTTTGGGGGTAATATGGGGCCTGGAAAACTTGAAAGGCCGGAAATTTTTGGAAAAAAAAAGTTGTTTGAACCCTGTCTAAAAAGGATTTGAAGAATTTTAAAAGTTAAAAAAATGCAGTAGTTTTTTTTACGTTGTTTTTTGTTTTTTTTAAATTTTAGATGGTTTTTTTCGTAGTTTTTTTCCCCTTTAAAAGGGGGCAAATACGGGAATTTTCCCTCTTATTTGGCCCCCGGTTTTTCCCGTCGTTAGCATGGAGGGGTCACATGATCACCCAAACCAATATTTTTAACTATGATATCTATGCAAAAAAATTAATTTTTTAAGATAACACGATTTCCCTTTTAAAAAATTTTTAAGTTAAGTATATTTTTTCGGTTTGCAAGTCCCTTTTAACCCACCCGTATGAAAAAAAAAAAAACCCCCTTTACCTTTTTGTCACTTAGTGCCTTCTTCCACAAAACTCCCAATTACTACAAAAACCCCCATTTTCCTTTTTTTTTCTTAAGAATGGTCACAATAGATACCCCTTTTCCGCTTTTTTGAAAAGGGGCCCCTTAGTTTGGGAAAGGAACACGAATCCGTTCCGCTTTACCTGAAAAATGCCCCAACTTTCCCCCCCGCCCCCAAGTGTGCCAAGACCAAATCCCTTTGCAGGACACACTCTGGGGTAAGCAGTAAAAGGTCATATGGGGGGGGGGAAGCGGGGGTTTTTAGTGGAAAGTATACCGTCAAATAGATTAAAAAAAATCTCATTTTTTAATTTTTTTTTTTTTCCCAAAAAGGGGCCGCATAATGGGGGCTAAGGGTTTGAAAAACCCGGGATTTTCCCCAGTACTGGAGCTATTTCTTTGTGGACGGGCTCTTTTTAAAAACCATAAAAATTCGAGTTAAATACATCTTCGCCCCCAAAATATTTTCCCTGACGCCCCAAGAAGCTTCTTAGAACCTTTCTCAAAAATTGCCCCCAAAAAGCCTCTCCGTTTTTATTAGAGGCCAAAATTTTGAACAAATTTGGGACCGGCCGAGGAGTTTTATAAAAATAATAATTTTTATTTGGAGAGGAAGCAAATTTTAAAAATGGTTAGGATGGCCAAAAAAAGCCAATAGGCCGGGGGGCATTTGGATTCAAAAAAAATGTCATTCTTGTTTAAACCCCAAAAGAGCCGAAGCCCTTTCAAAATTTATTTTAAATTTTTTTTTCCCTTAGGTTCCCCCTTATTTACGAGAAATTTTGGACAGCCCGCGCCCCTTTCCCCCCTGTTCCCCCTGTAAACAAAAAGCAGCGGGACACCTTTTAATAAAAGGTGAAAAACATGTGATGGACCCCCGCCCCCAAAGGAAAGGGGAAAAAAAAGGGGCGACATTATGCCCGAAGTGCAGCTATGGGTGTGGGTTTGGGGCAGGATTTTGACTGCCCGTAGTGAAATGCATACGGATGCTTTTATACAGGTAAAGGTTTTTCCCAAAGGGGTGCTTTTTTTGGGGGTAAGCGATAAAATATTCCCAAAAAAATTAGGGCCCTTTTTTTTTTAGCACCCTGGCGACACCGTACATTTTGATGCTCGTACTAATACAAGGAACTGAAAATTCGTGGATTTTAAAGTTTTTCGAATTTAATTTTGGGAGAGATTTAAAAAAATCTTTTAAAACAGCTTCCAAACTTAAAAATTCATTCGAATAAAACCCTGATTTTTTGTTTAATTGAAGTTTTAGGGAAAAACAAAAAAAATTTTATTTAAAAAATTGGGATCATAGAGAAACAACATGATGTCAAAAAATTAAAAAGGTGTAACGTAATCCTTTTAAAAATTTGGGGTTTTTTTAACGTTTTCCCCTTTATGCAAAGAAAATTTAAACTTTGATAAGGTTTTTTACCCAAAGGGTATCAAGGTTTAATTTTTATGCCAAAAACATATGACTGTTTTACAGATTTTCCCCTTTTGAAAAACTTTTCCACAGCTGGGACCAAACCTGAAAATTTGGGAAGAAAAAATTTTGGGGTTAGGGGGCGAAAAAACAAATGCCACTGAGGAGTTTTTTTTTACTGTGTTAAAATTTTATATTTTTTTTAAATTTTATTTTTCCTTTCTATTTAAGAGACC
>JAFNEN010001682.1:0-23648 GCA_019343175.1 Oedothorax gibbosus | reverse complement strand
AACTTTAAAAACTGAATAGGATCGATACAGGGTGGCCAATTAAAAGTGGCCCCGAAGTAGATATTAATGCATTGAAATGCTTGGCGAGAAAAACTATTGAAGCCGTCTGAAAGCAGTCAAGTCGAGATTAAAGATTATGCAAGCGTACAATGACTTAACTTGGCAAACCTGTTTTTGCATTGGTTGGATTGGATTTCATCACATGAGAGCTTTATATGGATGGATGATTCGCAAGTTTAGGTCTAATTGCGGCTGTGTGAGTTGATCAAAGCAAGGAGAAATGATACTTGTAGTACAGCAACGGGTGTTTATTGTAGAAAGTTTTATTAAAAGAAATTCTTGGAAAAAATGTGTCCAGTTGTTTGTTAAAAAACTTATGGCGTAAAAGTGCCAAAAAAGTGCTATGCAACGATTAGTTAAGAAATGGCGTCAGACAGGATCTCTTTTGAACAAGTACAAAAACATTTCGAAACGGGTCCGAAAAATATTTTGTGTCTTGCAATCAATTTTGTCCAAACCAAAAAGGTCCGATTCTCTAGAATAAATAACGTCCAAAATAATCGCTTGTGAGAACTTTTTTGCACAACTGTACAAACCTTCAGTTTATATTGCATTCCAATTATCTTGTTAAACTATAGCATAGTTGCCGGCAAATAATTCGCTAAGCGTTTGTTTGTGCTTAATATTGAAACGATCAATAGCTTCACTTAGCAAAACTGTTTTTGCATTGGTTATTTAGCAACTGGAGGAGCTTTGGACTTGGACAACTGGAGGAGCTTGGTTATTTAGCAACAATTCTATCTTATTCTTTTCACTCTTTCTAACTTACTTATTGAAGGTACTAGAATATTGTTTTTACTTATGTTAAAAAAAACAACTTTCTTGAACAACTTGGATGAACGGTTGTTTTGGAATGACTTCGGAACTGGTTCATCACTGGAGTGTTTCGTTAGTACTATTTTTTGCATCCCTCTGCATTTCTAATCAGCTATCACCAATAGCAGGAGATCCCCAAAGGGGTGCCCTTTCTTTGTGTTTTGGGTCCCTTAAAATTCGGTATAAGTTGCATTGACCAGAAATACATGCCAGCATCCCCATCCCCATCATTCTATAAAATTTACGATAGCAGGAGATCCCCAAAGGGTGCCCTTTCCTTGTGTTTTGGGCCCCTTAAAATTCGGTATAAGTTACATTGACCAGAAAAACATGCCAGCATCCCCATCCCCATCATTCTATAAAATTTACGAGTTTGCGACGAAGTAAACAGAATTCGTATACCCTTCTGACGATACGACCCTATCTATATGTAACGTGAAACCTTTTTACCGCTTCCTCCCCAATAAAGTTAGTCTTTGAACCTTCCAAATTCCTTCTCCTTGCCAAACTGTCTGCTATATTCCCTGCAGATTGCCTATACTGTGTGGCAGATAAGGATCCCCCCTCCCCCCTCCATAGGACATTAACCCAGTCACCCCCACTACTGATGACCCCCCAGTGGAACAGAATTTTTGTGAGGAGAAAAACAAGAGACAAAAAATGAAGTGTAAACATAGGCTTCAAACAAACATCATTGGTGTAAGGGTGGCGACAGAACCCGACATTTCGGGCCGTTCATCAGAAGTGCCGCTCCTTTAGTGCATGCGAAGTTGTCTTTTCTTTAAAGCATTTCAAAAATTAAAACGAAGTGGAATTTACTCAGGGTTAAGCACCGAAATTTTCCGACCCTATATAGTCAAGTGCCGCCTGATGCGGCCGCCTCTCTGCATCATAGCACCACACGACCACACCATTGACCTGGCGACTCTCATCATCAACGCTTTTGCGGCCCAATATAGAAAAAGCTTTGCATGGACACGATAACAACAACATCGCAGTGGTAAGTAAAATATTTCTTAATGTTTCTAATATTGTCCTATAAAATATTAGAAACAATAGCACAAGCATGTAGAAGATACTACAGTCGAACCCCGTTAATGCGAACTCGAAGGGAGGACCCAAACATTTCGTGTCAACCGAATTTCATGTTAACCGTCAAGATTTTTTGTGGATAACCAGTGAATATTTTTTTAAAAAAATTACTCTTCTAGAAATTATTCTAATTTTGTAATGTAATACAATAATACATACGGGCAGTTCTACCATAATTTTTAATTTCAGATATATAAAACTTGTGAAACTTATTTTTTCAAAATCACTTTATTAAATGTTTGTAAAAAGGTTTATAAGGGTTCTTGAATTACAAAAAAAATTCAGTAAGGATCATTTGAGATTTAAAAAAAAAAAAATTAGAAATGACAGTTTTTATAAAAAAAAATGGTTTCACAAAGAAACCGTTTTAAAACTGGCCTTATGAAAATAACTAATTTTCAATGAAACCGAAGTCACGAACAAACCAGTTAGTCTTAAAACCGATCTCGGTTTTCCATCCCTAGAACTGCAGAACTCCTAGAACTCCCTAGAAACTGCAATACAGTTTTCATGATTGAAGAATCACTGTAGCTCTATCCATTGCCTCTCTTCACCACTTTAGCAATGAGGTCAGTGAATGTACCAAAACCCAGGGACAAAGTTCGGAGAAGAGAAATACACATTATAAATATTAAAAGCCAAAATTTTATGGAAGGAATTTTTTAAGATATGGTATTAGTTCAATTTAAAATCCAAATGAATGTAATTTTTAGCTCAAAAATGTGTTAGTTTGAGCAATAAACTAAAAATTTGACATTCGGGACATGGGACGGTAAGAAATTTTCTGCATTGTTTTGTGTCCTAAAAATTTTTAGGAGTATCTTTGCTTTAAAATTCCGTTTTGCAATTACATAAGGAATAGTGTATCTATAATAATAAAAGAAAGAGTCTGTCTGTGTGTGTGTCTGTCTTCGGATCGTAAAAGACCTACTTATACTACCCTCAGACATTCGAAATTTTCAAGATAGATTCCCTTTAATACCAACGTGTGCACCAGAGGCTTAGTTTTTTCCTATTTGTTACATTTTTAGAGAAAATTCGAATTTTCTGAAAAAAATACACCACTTTCGCTCAAATCCGATCATTTTTTCTCTTTCCTGATGCCATCGGCTGAAAAAATTAAATAAAACTTTTAACGAAAACATTTAAAATTCAAAATGTTTATTTTATTCTTTTGCCATTACTTTCAGAAACTAAATTTATTATTTGAAAAATAATTGACATGTTTCAAGTGACGTAATTCCGCCAGTCTTCATTCCCGGATTTTTTTTGTGGGTTTATTTGATGATTTTTTCATTGATTTTTCTGTTGACTGCATGTATGCATATTTAAGCAATAAATGTATAGTTAAGCTAAAACTGGAACTATGATGGTTAATAAAGGCCATCGCACTAGGGCTATTAGTGTTTTACGTCTTTATTTTTTCGCCAAATGCGTTGCCAAACTCGCCAAATTATTAACTAAAATTCGCCAAATAGGCAATTTCTTTTATAAATAATTTATAAGCTGGTCGGTTGTTCGAAGGTCATTGTGTTAGAGCTGTAAATGGGTGTGGGTAGCTATATCTATTTTCTCGACAAATTATTTCCCAAAACGCGCCAAATGAGCTAAAAGGTTTTATGTATTTATGAGGGAATTGTGATGACATTTATGAGTGCATTTTATAGCGTATTTTTCATTTTTGAATTTTAAGGCAATGAAACGGGATTTTATAATTTATAACGAGCGAAAACAATAATAAGTTTATGATCCTATAACAGGGTACATGGTACACATATTTGGAATCTATTTGATATTTTTTTTATTCCGTGCGAAGAACGGGTATAAATTTGCTAGTTAGTATATAAGAAAAGTTGAAAATAAATATTAATTTTTTCTAAGTCATCCCAAGGGACATAAAATAAAAATTATGGTAGAATTGCCCATAAATACAATTAGTAACTCATAATGTTCTTTTGGAGTAGTACATACTATAGAAAAATTAGATTTTTTTTAGGAACAATTAAGAATGCATTATTTGTTATTCGAAACTTTGAATTACTAAGGGGAAAAAAAGTCAAATCCTGATTTTTTTTTTTTTGTTCAGGTTAAGCGAAATTAATTCTGAAGCTACTTCGCGTTGAGTTTTTTTAGCATTAGCTCAAAGCAAGGGCCGGGGAAATGCTTTCAGTTAATCTTAAGCGAAATTTCGTGTTAAGCGAGTTTGCGTTCATGAGGTTCGACTAATTAAAAGCAGCTGTTGATCGAGATTTGTTTTTTCTCGAAATTGAATTTTTTAAAGCGTTTAATTGGGAGCCACACGTATGGGGCTATGTGTGCATAGTTGTTGTGCTCGGAGTGTAATGATAGTGCGTTTTCATCGTTTAAATACGGAGCTATGCGTGCGTACGTAGCTAGTTATAGGGCTAACTAGATTGCGTTGTTAAGGCGTATTGAGAAGTATAGGGTGGCGCAAATAAAAGTGACCTGGCATAGAAGAAGGATAAGACAGGAAATTATGCCAAGTCAAAAACCAATGCAAAACAGGTTTACCAAGTGAAGCCATGGATTGCTTCAATATTAAGCTTAAACAATCGCTTGGCGAATCATTTGCCGGTAATTATGCCATGGTTTGTCAACCTAGTTAGAAAGCAATACAGTCGGACCTCGTTAACGCGAAGTCGTTTAACACGAAATATCGCTTAACATGAACTGAAAGCATTTCACCGGAGTAAAAAACTTTGAGCTAATGCTAAAAAATCTTGTAACGCGAATTCGCTTTAGGCGAAACTCCGCTTAACCCGAACAAAAAAATTCGTGAATCTTTTTTTTTTCCTTAGTTCAATGTATCATGAAAAACATGAAAAAAATCGGAAACAAACATTCTAAAAATAAATAGTCTACTACTTCTGGTTCTAAGAAAATCACGAGATCTTCCATGATTCATCAATTTTAATCCAATAAATGATTCGGCAAGTGTAGGATGATCCATTATGTCTTGAAAAGCGTAGATGTTTATCTACAGAGGTTAAGGGGAGTCGGATGGTTCTATTTCGCACATGTTAATTTTACTAACTTTAGTTAACATTTATCTCGGGAACTATGAGATGTCATTATGATTTTTTCATAGTTTGTTCTTTACATATAGCTCTGATTTAAACTGAGTATATTTCAAAGTATAAAAAATACTTTTACAGTGATTCTTTTGAAAAGTGTTTAAAAAATCCGATTTAAAGTTATATAAATTTTTTATTGAGCAGAGATATTTATTTAAACTTCCTCAGTTTAAATCAAAGAACTATTAATTAGGGAGAAATAATAAAACAAAAAATTAATATCTTTTATAGTTCCTGCGAAAACAGTTGTCCTCCTAACTGTTTCCGGAAATATAAGGTTATTCAACAGCTTGTGAACATTTTTCTCAGGAACTATTTAAGATATTAACATGTTTTTTTATTTCTTTCCCATTAATAAATCTTTGATTTAAACTCAGGAATTTTAAATATATCTGCTTAAAAAAAATTAGTTAGGATTTCTTATCATTTCATTTCATGGATTTCTTGGATTTTAATACTTATTTTTAAAAAAATTACTGTAAAAGTATTTTTCTAAACTGAAATATCCTCAGTTTAAATGAAAGACCAAGGAACAAACTATAAAAAAAAATCATAATGATATCTCGTATAGCTCCTGAGAAAAATGTTCCTAAAGTTTGTAAAATTAACATGGGCGAGATAGAACTATCCGATTCTCCTTAAGTCATGTTCGGCAAGCAAGTTAGAATGCAATATTAACCATTAAATAGTACGAGGCCGTTCCATACAGGTTTGTCAATAACAAAACTGGAGTCGCTGAGAAGCATCTGCTGGTTTTATTGATTCATGAACAATCACACTCTGTAGGGATGCATTTTTAGGTCTGGTTGGAGAATTCGTCCGCATTATCGTCGTCTTGCGTCAGGAGTCGCTGGTTGAATTGGTAGGATTCCAAAACATATTTTAGATATCTGCATTCACATTTTCTTTAGCGTTTGGTCACGTTTCGGAATGTTTTTAGACTTGTTCAAAACAGATCCTGTCTGACACTATTTTGTAACTAATTGTTGCATAGCACGCGTACTAATTGATACTTTTAGATTCATTAGCAAACAACTGGCCACATTCTTTCCACGAACCTGTTTCAATATAACTTTCTACAAGGAACATTCTCTGTTGCACTGTAAGCGCAGCGACGCGTTTACCAATAGGCGTTAGAGGCAGCCGCCTGTGGCCCCAAGATTGCGAGGGCCCCCAAATTTCAAAATTAATAACTTATCAAACACACAAATTATATACTTATCAAACACGACTTGCGATGAATTTATATCGATCAAAGGAGACAGTTTATTTCAGAAGTCAAAGTATCAAGCTACTACTCATTAATTGTAGATTCGACACCTGATGTTAGTCATGTTGACCAACTTGCCTAGTTCTGAGGTATAACTTATGATATGTGTGTTTTAATAGTTTATATAGGATATCTATATTACGTATTTTTATGGCAATATATAATTGGCATATTGAGAAATTCGGCTTCTTGATTTCGGCTCACTGACACTTCACTCCAGTTTCCCTTCTTTCCCAGTTTCCAATGAGTAAGACAGACACATAAAGAATTTTTACTGTCACAGAGAAAGGAATGTACACCCAGAGCGAAGGCGGGAATCGAACTCGCACCCGTTACAGAGCGCCGACTGCATGTTCACAATACCTACTCAGTTCGTCCATTGCGACGAAATAAAGCACTCTGATTGGACGGTTCGCAAGTCAAAGAAACTAAGGTTGCCTACACTACTCTAGAGAACTGGCGATATTTGTTTTCTCCTTACGCGAAATTAGTCTTTTGTTTTGGATTTTGATTTGATATACAACTCTAACTTGTTTCATAAAAATATTTTAACTTAAGAAAATTGAATTTTAAGTAATTAAATTTTTCGTCACTACAAAATAGCTAAATTTCCTTTAAATTAACTGATACATAATTATTCATCCCATGAAAACGATTTAGTTAGTTTTATATTAAAAAAAACGTGGTAGTATTTCTTCTTAATTATTGAGGGAATTATTTTTAGTTTTAGATTTTTTTTTTAAATAAACTTCATAAAAAAAGTTAGATACGATTTTTTATAAAAAATTGATAATTTGTAACTAACAGAAATTATAAAATTAAATTGGAAATCGAAAGGAAAAGGTAGACAATTATTTGAAATCTAGTTGTATTTTTTTTTAATTTGACATGGATGACCAATGTTTGTACCAGAAAAAAAAATGTCAGGAAGTTGTCAAATTCAATACAAATTGCCAAAAAAGTGATAAATTGCCAAATTCGACATCGAAACGTTACTTGAGAACTGTCCAATCAGAGTGCTTTATTTCGTCGCGATGGACGTACTGAGTAGGTATTGTGAACATGCGCGCCGACTGCCAGCGTAATGGTCCAAACCACTCGGTCATCCGAGCCCCAATTTAAATTATATATGTTGTATTTTGAAAAAATTATCAATATGCCCGATTTTCAAAATGTGCCGCGCTTTAGGCTTCATGCATAGTTTTCAAATTTCTACAAATTAAAAAAAACTAGACGGATATATTTGAAAAATTAGCAAAATAATTTTGAAATGTGAAACAAAATTACATTGTTATTGAGTTCTAGTGAGACTTAAATCAAAATCACTAAGGGTCTGTGGGGAGCCAAGTGGTCAGCGTCTCGGTCTCGAGATCAGTGGTACCGGGACTCGATTGCGGACGCGGGACCTTCCGAAGACCCACCGAGTATATGCGGAGTACGTGCTCGTTAAATCTGTTGGGTTCGAAAGTCCTGTGGTCGGTCTTTGCGCAGTTTACTACGGGTACGTACAGGTCCCTGGAGACTATTTCCCTCCCCTTCAGGGACGTGGCCATAGATATCATAGTTAAAGTATTAGATTGGCAGATCACGTGACCTGCAATGCTAACGATGGGACGCGCATGGAGGCCTTTTAAGAGGGCAAAATGGCCAGTGTTGCTGCCACTTTAAGGAGAAAAATACTACAAAAAAATACGATTTAATTCTGAAATTACAACAAAAAAAATTCTAGAAAAGGATTTAAAGTCACTAAAAAGGTTCCAAAATGCAGCTAGTATTTTTACGTTATTTTTTTGTAATTTTAGAATTAAATGGTATTTTTTGTAGTATTTTTCTCCTTACAGTGGCAGCAACACTGGCCATTTTGCCCCCTTATTTGACCTCCATGCGCGTACCGTCATTAGCATTGGAGGTCACGTGATCTACCAATCTAAAACTTTAACTATGATTCTATGGACGAAGCACACAAGCCTGAAAATATGTCTACCAACCAACCAATTATCAAAAATCATGAACTCACCGAAATAACTTATGACCTACTAGCAAACTTATACCCGTTCTTCGCACGGGATAAAAAAAAATATCAAATAGATTCCAAATATGTGTACCATATACCCTGTTATAGGATCATAAATTTATTATTGTTTTCGCTCGTTATAAATTATAAAATCCCGTTTCATTGCCTTAAAATTCAAAAATGAAAAATACGCTATAAAATGCACTCATAAATGTCATCACAATTCCCTCATAAATACATAAAACCTTTTAGTTCATTTGGCGCGTTTTGGGAAATAATTTGGTGAGAAAATAGATATAGCTACCCACACCCATTATACAGCTCTAACACAATGACCTTCGAACAACCGACCAGCTTATAAATTATTTATAAAAGAAATTGCCTATTTGGCGAATTTTAGTTAATAATTTGGCGAGTTTGGCAACGTATTTAGCGAAAAAATAAAGACATAAAACACTATAGCTCTAGTGCGATGGCCTTTATTAACCATCATAGTTCAGTAATAGCTTAACTATACATTTATTGCTTAAATATGCATACATGCAGTCAACAGAAAAATCAATGCAAAAATCATCAAATAAACCCACAATAAATTCCGGGAATGAAGACTGGCGGAATTACGTCACTTGAAACATATGTCAATTATTTTTCAAATAATGAATTTAGTTTCTGAAAGTAATGGCAAAAGAATAAAATAAACATTTTGAATTTTAAATGTTTTCGTTAAAAGATTTATTTAATTTTTTTCGAGAAAAATGGCATCAGGAAAGAGAAAAATGATTGGATTTGAGCGAAAGTGGTGTATTTTTTTCAGAAAATTCGAATTTTCTCTAAAAATGGAACAAATATGAAAAAACTAAGCCTCAGTTGCACACGTTGGTATTAAAGGGAATCTATCTTGAAATTTTCGAATTTCTGAGGGCAGTATAAGTAGGTCTTTTACGATCCGAAGACAAACACACAGACAGACACACACAGACCCTTTCTTTTATAAAATATACTTGCAAATTTATTACCGTCTTCGCACGGAATAAAAATATCAAAAGATTGCAAATATGTGTACCATATACCTTGTTAAGGATTAATAAACTATTTTCCACTTGTTAAAATTATAAAATCGTATCAATTGCCTTAAAATTCCAAAAATGAAAAATACGCTATAAGAATGCATCATAAAGTCACACAATTCCCTCATAAATACATAAACTTTTAGTCATTTGGCGCGTTTGGAAAAAATTTGGCGAGAAAATATTTAGCTACAAACACACCCATTTATTACACTCTAACACAATGACCTTCGAACACGAACAGCTTATAATTATTTATAAAAAATCGCTATTGCGAATTTTAGTTATAAATTTGGCGAGTTTGGCAACGTCTTTGGCGAAAAAATAAAGACATAAAACATTAATAGCTCTAGTGGCGATGGCCTTTATTAACCATCGTAGTTCAGTAATAGCTTAACTATAAATTTATTGCTTAAATATGCCTACATGCAGTCAACAGAAAAATCAATGAAAAAATCATCAAATAAACCCACAATAAAATCCAGGAATGAAGACTGGCGGAATTACGTCACTTGAAACATGTCAATTATTTTTCAATAATGAATTTAGTTTCTGAAAGTAATGGCAAAAGAATAAAAAATAAACATTTTGAATTTTAAATGTTTTCGTTAAAAGTTTTATTTAATTTTTTCAGCCGATGGCATCAGGAAAGAGAAAAAATTATCGGATTTGAGCGAAAGTGGTGTATTTTTTTCAGAAAATTCGAATTTTCTCTAAAAATGGAACAAATATGAAAAAAACTAAGCCTCAGGTGCACACGTTAGTATTAAAGGGAATCTATCTTTAAAATTTCGAATTCCTGTGGGCAGTATAAGTAGGTCTTTTACGATCCGTTAACAGACACACACACACACAGACAGACAGACTCTTTCTTTTATTATTATAGATAGATGTGAAAATTGTAGAAAGGCTTAACTTCGTCACTTGACCGGGGTTTAAATTAGGAGGCGTTATTTGGCTGTGTTAAAGCTCCTAAAGGAGGCTAGAAATAGGCAGCCAGAAACGATTACCTTACCTTTGAAAGAATTAGAATTAAGAATATTCTTAAACGAAGTTAGAAGAATCTAAAAAATAGGAAGTAAATATGATGAATAAATTGACGGCTTTTTCAAATGAGGTCAAGCAAAATAAAGTAGAAATTAAAAAGCTTACTGAAGAAGTAAAGAAGACTAAAGAATCAAACCAAGGTACCTCAAATGACTTTTTGTAAACATTCAATGTAGTTATTTCCTGTAGCGGAACCAAAACAGTTCTTTGTTTTTATAACTTTTTTAGCCTCATCCGAAGATATAATTCTAATTGACAAATCTAAATCCACAAGAAAAGTTCTGAAGAAATTTTTCTTGTAAGTTAAACTTTAAAAATAGGTTTATTATATTTTCAGGTATAAATTAATTTAAAGTTAAAGGATATTTTTGAACTTTTTTGTATTGTTCTGAAACTTCTCATAAAGCATAATACGAATCTTGAAAATGGTTAAGACTTCCCCTGCACTAACCTAATAACTTTTTAATTTCCTTTGATGCTGTGCAAACATCATATTTTTTTAGCCGTTATGTACAAAGGGTTTATACCTTAAACTTCTTTTACCTATATCATTTCTTTTTTTAAAAATCTTGTCAATGTTATATATTTTTTTAAGATAAAAGATCCTTGATAAGGATATTTCAATGATAAATTTCATAAAGTACCTTCTGTTGAGCCCCAATTATCCTAAGCAATCGGGACCTAACTTTATTCGGATCCTCAGATATTCGGATAATTGGAGTTAATAGGAAGAAAAGATATATTTAATCAACTGCTTAGTGTACTTTTTTGGTAATTTTATCGTTTCCTGTTGTCTATTTCTAGCTTCCTGAAAATCCGGGTACCGTCAAAGCGGGTATCTTTGGCCATGGAGGGTAACTTTGGCCACACGTCGGAAAAAGATTTGTTCTGTAATTTCTCTGCTCAAAATCATCAGACTTTAAATTAGTTAGCATTTTTAGAAAGGTGGCAACATTGGCTTTAATTTAATATAAGACTTTTTTTCTATTTTAGTTTTGGCAACACCAAAAAAGTGTGTTTTATTTCTGCAAGCATTGAAGAACAAAAAAACTACTTCAGTAAACTTTCATTCAGAATTGTTCGAAAATTATTGAAAATTGAGCAAGTAAATACTCTATGCGATTCTTTAATCTATTGGGAATAATATCCCATCATTTATTTTATTCTATGTTGAATATTTCAAAAGCTGTATTTAATTGTTGGTCACCGGGAAACTTTTGACCACGAATGCGGCTAACTTTGTTATAGCTACAATGATTTTCGTATGCTATATTACACTTTAAAAAATGAACGAAAAGAGATATTCTTTTTAAATAATACATTTTAATCTTATTCTTATGGATATTCTATATATGTCTTTTTAAAACTGTTTTTAAATATAATATAGAACGACATTTAAAATTCCTAATTCTAGAAATGTAAACTTTTTAGAATTCTAAATTACTAATATGTTATTTTCTTTTCATTATAATATCGTTTGCGTTTTGATTATGAAAATAATTATCATTAAATCTGGTTTTCAAAAATACATTAGTTGATTTTCTTATTAGAACTGTAAATTATTTTTTTTAAATGTCAGCTGAAAGTGTTCTAAAGTATTGCGGCTAAATCATTGGGCGATGCAGCATAAACTGAAACAAATAAGAATTTTTCTTGTATTTATCCTGAAATCACCTAATAAACTTTAAAAGCTAATAATTCTAATGTTTAGTTTCATTATTGCAATTTAAATCTATTACACAGCCAAAAAAGCAGTAAATTGTACGTTTGGTGAGTATTTCGTGCTTGTGGCCAAAGTTACCCTCCTGGACTCGAATCGTATCCAAATTTTTTTTAAACTAGTACCATTTTTTAAACTTATAAAATGTAACAAAAATGCCCGCAAATTATTCCTAAAAGTACAATACTTAAAATGCATAGTGATTTTAAAGTGTTTAAATCGGTTTTGTAGTTTAATTTTTCTTCTTTTGTAAAAAAAAAACAATGATTTTGGCCAAAGTTACCCGCACTGACGGTATAAAAGTTTATGTGTCGCATATTAAGTTTTGCTCTAACTGTAACTGCTTTTATATTATATACTCGCCTGTTATTTATCTATAATATCTTGAATATATAGTGCAGTAGCCAAACAAATCGTAATTTGATCGTTTCCAGCTGTCTATATCTAGCCTCCTTTAGGAGATTTGTTTGGCTACTGCACTATATATTCAAAAGTTATTATAGATAAATAACAGGTGAGTATATAATATAAAAGCAGTTACAGTTAGATCAAAAGTTAATATGGGACACATAAACTTTTATATCCGGATTTTCAGGAAGCTAGAAATAGACAGCTGGAAACGATCAAATTAAGGAAATACGAAATTACCGCCAAACGGCAGCACCTTGCACTTTGGTTGACGACAACCAAAACTAAAACTTCATGATTTTATAGTCCAACTATAAATGCATTAAACAATTGAGTAAATATGCCTTTTCTTCCGATTAACTCTAATTATCCGAATTTATGATTATCCAAATGTGGTTAGGTCCAAATTGCCTTGGATAAGTGGTGTTCTACTGTATATATTCGAAAGATAATTTACATAAGTAACAGATGAGTACATTTTATAAAGTCAGTTTACAGTTAGTACAAAAGTTTTCTATGCGACATATAACTTAAAAACAAGGCTTCCATAAGTACAAGGCTTTTCGGGAAGCTAGAAATAGACAGTCAGGAACGATTAATTTACCAAATTACCCGGCCTATATGTTGCTGTTCATATCTTTTGGATGTCTTGCCAAAAAATTACTAAGCATGACATCCAACAAAGATAAATCATGACTGATAAGACGGGTGGAATTTTTCTTGAAATTCGGATAATCAGCACCGCTTCGGATAATTTGAGTTCTACTGTATTATTTTTAAATACCTATTTGTATTAAAAGTGCCTTGGTAATTTTATTATTTCTTACGCAGAGACTAGAAAGTGTTACTGTAGAAGAAGCGAAAAGGAAAGGAAGAAGAAAATAAGAGGTATATATTCGAAAATAAAGTGAAGAAAATATTCAGTTGCAAAGTCAACTGAGACATGCTGAAAACGTGAGTGAAAATATTTTGAATTATTCTCTTAGACTAAATTTAAATATTTTTTGTTTATTTTCAAAATCAAATTTTCTTTAAGATTATTAAAAGCATTCAAGAAGAAAAGAAAGAAGAAACAAGAAAGGGAAACCTAGCTAGAAGAAATGCAGAAAAAATGAAAAACACTATCAAGGACATGTCATTTCAGGTATTTAAAGTGCAAGGTTTTAGCTTTTATTCTCTCAAACAAAATATAAAATTTTTGTTAATGTTATAGTTAAGCGTAATAACTTTCATATAACAAGATAGGCAGAGATACTGTAGCATGTTGTGGCCATTACTTTTGTTTGCATTCCACCAGAACTTTAAAAACAATTGTAGCTAACTCAAAAAACTATTGGTGATATGAGGCTTTTTTGTCAAATAAATTGTACGAAGGCTGTTTTTTTTTCTAACTCCGATGGGCTATAACAAAAAAAGGGCAAAATAAAAAAAATCTTTTTTAACTAAAAGTTATGTAAAATACTGCTCATTTCTCCACATAATCACCTTGACGATTAAGGCATTTGTCTGTAAACAAGCTTTGAAAAGCCGCCAATGATTTGACGAGAATTTCGAAGGTCACTTTGAGCTCCACGTCAATTTAGAAGAGCTAAAATCCAAGCCACTATGCTAATAAATAATTCACTTATGGTAAACCTTCGAGTTTCCCTAAACACTTGGTCAACTTGCTGTCGAATGCTGTCTGTAGCGACAGACTTGCTTCCTTGGTCCCCTTCTTAATGAAAATCAGTTCTGCCACCTTTAAATTTTCAACAGCATTCACGAACAACGCCATCACTCATAAAGTTATCTTTATATACTCTATTCATTCTTCGATGAATTTCTATTGCACTGTTCCCTTCTGCCTGCGAGAAACGAATAATAGCTCTCAATTCTCACTTTGCGGCTACATTTTATGACGAGGGTGTTTCAAAGCTTGTTTACAGGTATGACAAATGCTTTAATCGTCAAGTGATTTCAATATAGATATCAATCTACATAGTTTTGAAAGCTTTTTTTTATGATCGAAACAAGATTTTAGTGTTAAAAAATTACTTTTCTTTGTTTTAGCATCCGAATTTTGATTTTTTTTTTAAATGATGTTCAAAGAGAGGTATCATAAAATTCAGGTCTAATAAGCCAAGAACCCGCATTTTTATGACATTTTAAAATAGCAAAAACAGACTATCACCAAATTTTTCAAAGTGGATTAAAATTTTAATTCATTGATAAATTAAGTTATAAAAAAGTGAAAGTATTTTTTTAATTTCGCTTAAGTGTTGTTCTTCATAAAAAAAGAGTATTGTGTATCTGTTCACGATAACAGGTAAATAATTATGTTACTTTTGCACTTTAGATAAACCACTTGCTAAGACAAGTGGAGAACCTGAAATGAAATTCTGTCAATGAAGATGATGAATTTGAATCGCCCCAAAAGACTTCAATTCTACCCAAAACAGCAACATGAAGTTATTGCAGATCATCTTGTAAAATTTGGGTAAGTTTTGTTGACTTCAAATGTATTGAAATAGAATTAAAGTTTTCTTTCTCGTCAGAAATGGGAAGGGGGCAAAAAGAGCTTAAATAGTAACTGAAAGTTGCTCGAGTCATTTAATAAATCTTATTTTCTTTATAGTCTTTAACTCTTTAATAGAGACTTTGATTTTCATAATATTAGTCCTCGTAGAATCTTTAATTTTCCATTTATTAATGTTTTTTACGTATTTAACTTTTCAAAAGCTCCTTTCTGATAAGCCAATTTCACTCCTTTCTGAGTGGCCATTTTGGCCGCTCAGAAATGTTTAATTTTGGCTTTAAAGAAACTCTCAGAACGGCTTTAATTTTATATTAACATGATAATATATTTCAACAATAGAAACAAATTTTGATAGATTTTTTCAGAGCCTACCTATGGAACACCTTGTGCTAACAATGCACATCAAGGTTAAAAATATCACAAAAGAACTAAAATTGCTATTATAAAACATTAGTTCAGAAAAACTCGGTATTACCCAAGTATTAATTTTTTTTTGTATGTTTAGATTTAATACACAAACTTATATTGTGTGTTTGAAAATATATTGTTTGAAAATTCCAGTGACATTAAAGAGCTCTATCAAAAGCATCAAAACGCTTTGGAAGCGTTACGTGAAGTAAGTAAAGAATTTGAAGAACAAGAGAAGGTCGCTTCTTTAAGGTAAGTTTAAGTTTTTTTAACAGAACAAAAAAAAATTGATACTGTCTGAAGCAATAGATTTTCAAAAATTGGCATTATTCCCCGGTTCAATGAAGTTGAATTATAAATGATGTGCATATTTTTTCAAATGCTTGATTGGTCCAAAACATTTTCATGTGCATATATAAATTAACAAAGGTAAATTTTGCCAAATTTAGAGAATAATTTGAAGGAAAAAAGTTTGAAGATTGTCTGTTGGATACAATGTAATTGTTAAGTTTTATTTGTTTTTCTGTTTTAATAAAATTGCATTAAAACTAAAAATAAGAAATCAATTTGGTAATATTTGCATAAAAAATGCACATAAATACTAATAAATGTTATTAGTTTTTTATGATTATATATTAAATCAGTTGTTTTTGACTATGTCAGAAAAATTTTTAATGTTTGTTGACAATAATTAAAATATTATTTTTATTATCTACAGAACAAAAAATTCGCTCGTAGAATTTCAACTAAGAACGGCAGTTCAGCAACGCAACGTAAGCAGTATGCTTTTGTCCAGTAAAGGAATAAATAAGGTGATTCTTAAATTTATTAATTAAAAACACATAATTTTTAATAAAGTTTAAATTAAACTTTTTTGTCCATACCTTAATACTACAGAAACAAAAAGGCAAACAAGAAGAAAAGAAAAAAATTTAATTCCATACATTATTTTATTTAGCTCAATTTCATTTGTCCGTGTTCTAGTCATTTAATGGCACTTCAATTCAAATTTTAAACTACTATTTTATTTATTCCTTATTTATATAATAACTTTGGAATGATTTTTTTGAAAAGCGTGCATTGATACATTAAATGTTCAATGGTAAACAGTTCGTTCGGTATATTGCAAATTCGGTTGTACTGCAATTTCTGTTGCCCCTAGTGTCGTATCGAGGGTTTATTGTATTAATAAATGTTTGTTCCACAGTCAATTATTGAGGAAACAGAGGCAGTCTTTGAGCTTTGTTTTCGAAAATAAACTTGTTGGTGAACGATTTGGAGTTATGCCAGATAGAAAAAAGCAATACTGAAAGGTCAAAAAATTATTTTGCTGCGTAAATTTACTAAACGAATAAGTTAAAAAAAAAAGTATTACACATATTTTATTGTGCATTCTAGATGACGTGTAGTTTAGAGTTAAATTTTAATTGAAAATATGTTCAAAATGATTTTTCTTTACTAAATGTAGCAAAGAAACTTCATACTCGAAACATGTCATTAAAATTTAGACTGTAATATATATATATATATATATATATATATATATATATTATATATTATATATATATATTTTATATATATATATTTGCCCAGTACTATTTGAAATCCCTTACAATTTTTGACATTTTATTCTGATACTTAAAATATTATTCGTAAAAAAAAACCTAGAAGGAACAGCCTAAAATGTTTAACAATTGTTTTATGAGTAATATACAGCTACATTCATTCTTTGTCAAGGGCAAATGAAGTAGTTTTTAAAGTAGTAAAAATTTCTCAGAATAAGAATTGAGATGATAATGTAAATTGTGTTAGAAAAGGGACTTTTTAGTTTTGCAATGAAATTGAATTTTGAGGGACTTTCTAGTTTTGTAATTTATTTAAATTAACAATAACTTTTTTTTTAAAGACACCTTAAGAATTCGTTGGATCAAATTGAAAAATTGAAAACTTCAAACGCTGAATTAAAATCTATGGTAATAATTATTTTGCTTGAATGATGTATTTGTCCTTGATTTCTTTTAGAAATTAATTCAAATTATTAATCTGTTGTATAACTTCCCATTCTTTTTATAGATTGAATTTAAACATGAAATGGTCATGATTGAAAAGCAAAAAGCCAGTATGTTTTCAAAGGAAAATGACTCATGTAAAGAAAAACTTTGTCAATATTCCATCTTTAAAGAGCAATGTCAACAGACGATATGTATTTTACGAAAAGTAAGAACACGCCTTTAATTGCTTTTAAATCTTAGTTTTGGTTCTTTTTTTAGAATTTTGTGCTTTTTTCGACAAATTTCGTCTATTTTAAATGTGACTAAAGTAGAGAAATCGTCTCTAAAATCGTGTATTTTCATTTTAGTAAACTTATATTTCTGTTAACGTTATAACTTTGGTCTCAGTTTTAAATAGTAATATTGTAAGCAATTTGTCTTTATCCGGGTCATAAATGTATGCTTTAAGAATATTCTATGACAAAGAAAACCAGCGACAGAAAAGTTTTTTAGAGAAAAAGTAGAAATCCAAAGATTTGTAAAACTTTTGGGTCGGACAATATAACAAAAATATTTATGCACAAATCTAAGAAAATTAACATTTTGCTAAAAGCAGAAAGTTTAAAAAAGAAAAGAAACAAATTTAACCGTTATATTTTGATAGCTTTATTTTGAACCAATAAAAACTTTTTCGATTATATTATTTATATTTGATTTGAATGCAGTTTAGTTCTCCTCCCTAAAATAGGAATTAAAATGTTCTCATATGGCGATTGCTGACCAGGCGAGTTTTGACCCGAAAAAGCTTCAGATTGATGGTAAGACCAAGAGTGATCACATTTAACTAAATTGTTTTCAATATATTTTAAAATACATTCATTTTTCCTCAAATTACATTCATTTTTTCTCAAAATACATTAATTTTTTATCAAAATCAATAGCATTTTATTTTGTAAAATTTAGCCAGAGATGCCAGAAATTTAGCCAAATCACCCTACCCTTCTAATTATTTTTAAATCTGAAATTATTAGTCAAAAAGTTTTGAATGCAGGGTTGTCTCCCCCCCCCCCCCCCCCCCCCCCAAAGTTGCAAATTTTTTTATACAAAAAAAAAGCCAAATTTTTCCTTGTTTTCTTAAATGATTGATTTAATAGATTGTTGCATAGATATTGTTTCCTAGCAAAGTGTAACTGTTTTAATATTCGTATCTAGATTTATTATTTATTCATTAAAAATGCAGCATTTTCTTATTCAATATTTTTTTTGTTAATTTTGTTTCAAATCATTTAATTTTACCCTGACTTGTGTAAAAATCTAACTTATGCAATTTTTAAAAAAAAATCTAACTTTCATTTCAAGCAAATAAACTTGAAATAGGGGCTGAAGTGGCTGCAAGAAATTATCAAAAAAAGAATTTTTGGCAAAAAGGAAAAATAATAAAAATGTCCAATAACTTTTACTGCACTGTAGAAGTAAATGGGCAGGAGTGGAGAAAAAATGTGGACCACCTCCGGCCTGTATCATATGCACAGTAAATATAACACTTACTTAACATGTTTTTGTTTAAAAAGAAAACAGTTAACATTTCAATTTTATAGCATTAAATAACCTTTAATTGATTGACAATCCTACACACATTTGAAAATTTTTATTGCTCTTAAAACAGACAAATAATTTTTTAATGTCTGTGCAGGTTAATTTTACCAATTCACTTTCATAAAAGCTTCTTTTGAGAGATTTTAGTTTATCCTGAACTAAAAGAAGTTTTTTTTAAATCTAGTATCCAATCTGCGCAAGAAACTAACAAGTCGGAAATTAAACCGTTTCGGACTTTTGTTCTTTCAAACATGTTTAATCTGTCAAGGTAAGTTTTCATTTTGTTTTTAATCTTTAAACTCAATCATAAGAAATTACTACATATCTTAGTTAAGCTTTAACAATTGCATTGGGTTCTTATCTTTCTGACCGTGCAATATTAAGTGGAACTTCAGAGGTTACCTAAAACATTGTGTATTATTATTGCTAATTTACTTTTAAAAAGAAGTTCCTTCTATTTCTGTGGCCTCTTTGTGTTTCTTACTAACTTGAAGCAAAAGTGTGAATTGATAAATTTAATATTTTGGTTTTGTAACATTTGCTTTGTTGTAAGCATACCTTTATTAGGTTAATTAGTTAAAATCTGCCCGTGCCCACTCGTCCATGAGAAAGTGCCCATCTTAGTTTCTGTAGCCTTTGAGCCTGAGGTGTTAATGCTAGCTATTGCTCATTTCTGTTGGCTAGTCCGACGATGAACCTCCTGTTAACTTCTCAAACATGCTTGGTACTCATTTATCGACTTTGGTAAGATGAAGAGCTCGATGAACCCACGACCTACCCGGATCCGATGATACAAGGGTCTGTCTCGCTGACTATAAGATAACATCCTCACAGCCACAAATGAAATTGAAATTTGAACTAATAAATTCAATATTTTTGTTGTGTAACCTTTGTTTTGTTGTCAGGATACATTTATTAGGTTAATTAATTCACTCAATAATGTGCCTAGTAGGTTTTTCCTTTGTGATGGTTTTCCAAAAAAGTGAAAAATTAGAAAATGTAGAGAGACTCAAATAGCCCAATCATCTCTTTTGCAGCGAGAATCATCCTGACTGGGATCAAGAAGTTCGTAAGGCTGTCTTCAATGAATGCCAGAATTTAGGAGGTGTCACCCACGTCTATGTGGATAAGAAATCGGACGGATACGTTTTTGTCAAGTGCCCCATCCTTACAACAGTGGTCGCCTGTGTTACAGCATTAAACGGCAGTTTGTTCCGAGGTAGGAGTTATTTTGGGTTCACTTTTGTCTAATAAAAAATAACACTGTTGTAAAGTTCAGATTTTGCCCCACGCATTTGGGTCTCTGATGACTATCAGAATAGTAGAGTCTCGTCACTTGACCAGGGTTCTAAATTACGAGGCGTAATTTGGCTGTGTTAAAGCACCTAAAGGAGGCTAGAGATAAGCAGCCGGAAACGATTACATTACGTAGTAGAGTACAAAAAGAGGTCGGAAGTGAAGAGAAAAGGCCAGTGTGTGCATACCGGAGACTGTGAATTTTGAAAGCCGAAAACAGCATTATGTAACTTGTTTATTAATTGCTTTTTTAACTGATTAAAAATTTACTTAAATCGATGTGATAATTATTCTACGTTTTTATAGGTTATCGAGTCAACTTTTTTTTTCTGTTACCATAAAAGTAACGAACAATTACAGGAATTATTAACATTTTTCTTTTTAATTCTTATCCAACAAAAAGTTTCCTATTATAACACTTGGTTTATAATTACAGTAACATGGCTTTTATTTCCAGTAATATATTGATTTTAGTTTCATTAATAAGAAATTAAAGTGTAAATAATTTAAACTTTGATATCAAAAAGTTTGTTTCCCAAGTTTTAAATTCTCTTCATGCACTGCAGGCTTTTAATTGCTGATTTGTTCACCTTATTACTGGTTATACAATTTTTATAGTTAAATAATATTTGTTTGGTTACTGAAGATTTTATCACAAAGAATAATTATATACAGATAAAAAAAATAATAACTCATATGCTAGTTTGTTCAAAAAAGTTTTATGTTCTTTTAATTTTTGGGATTGCTGCAAGTAAACCAGATTTTTAAATAGGAAAATATTTTCCTAAAAGTTTTTTTTTAAATCTCTTTCAATTCTTATATTTATCATCGTTTTTAGAATATTATTATACAAAATCAGTGTCTCAGATACTAAAAATATACTTAATTATCACATTCTGGATGTAGATGGTATAACTGTTGTCTTTATGTCTGTACATATTTTCATTCCTATTCATTAATATGTATTCCAACATTATTTTCTTGTTTCTTTCTAGAGCGTATTATTGGAGCAAATTACATTGAAGAGAGAATGTTCCAACCGTTTTGTTGAAACTTAAGAAATAATTCCAGGATGTTAAAGACTTATAAAGAAATTGTAAAACAATTAGGTTGTTTTCATATTTTTTCTTGCATTACATTTAATATTGTATCGGAACTTTTTCTTTAGTTTATTGTTTACTTTATTATCATGATCTTTATATTCATAACTTTAATTCAGTTTCATGTCAAACCTTTTTGGTCAAAAAAATTGTAACAATATTTTATTGTCTTTGTCAATAAAACTTATGGACTATAGAGATTTAGTGTTTTATTTCCCCTTTGTTAATATGTAACTAATTTTAGTTAATCTCTAAACACTGAATTTCTAAACAGTAACTATTATACTCACTTGAATATCCCCAAGTACAGCTAATAATTTTGAAAATTATTCACTCCAAGTTCACTATTTTAATTCAAATAATTGAATATTCGTTTTTAAACGATTGCAAAGTCCTTTAATATATTTATAAAACGTTTTGAAATTTTATTTAGAATTCAAAGAATCAAAATACAAAATTATACAATTTTGTTTTAGACTGGAGAAAATTTATCTGTAAGATTCAACTATTCACTTCACTGATAAACTATTCACAAGAACTATTTATTATCATTTATGTGTATATTTTTAAATAACAAAATAGATATAAAAAGAAAATCTTACGAGACAAATATTATAAATAAAAATGTTTTTAATACAACAAGATATTCTAAAATCTAGATGATAATTGAGCTCATAATTGAAGAGCTTAGTGGAAGAACGTGCTAAATGACACTTTTGAAAAAAAAAATTGTGTCAATGAACATGTTATTTCCTACTTTAAAGATAACAATATTCGCCCTTTTAATAAACTTTTAAGTTAAGTATATTTTTTACCTTTTTTTGTTTTTTTAAGAGCCGTTTTTAACGTATCTAAGTGCAAACGAAAAACTTTAAAGCTAATTTTCTTTTTTTGTCACTTAGCACGTTCTTCCACTAATCTCTTTAATTCTACACGGCAAGACATGATCAAGTTTCGTTCGGACTTTTGTTCGGTGGGAGGTAGGAAAAACATCAATGCAATTTTTTGGGAAGCAAAGTTACTCGTGTCCGCAGCGTACCTCAAGCTGCACGTGCTTCCTGGGTGGTTCTAAATGAGTAACATTTTTGTTTGGCGGGAGGTAGGAAAACAATCAATGCTATTTTTGGGAAGCAAAGTTACTCGCGTCCGCAGCGTACCTCAAGCTGCACGTGCTTCCTGGGTGGTTCTAAATGAGTAACACTTTTGTTTGGCGGGAGGTAGGAAAACAATCAATGCGATTTTTTGGGAAGCAAAGTTACTCGCGTCCGCAGCGTACCTCAAGCTGCACGTGCTTCCTGGGTGGATCTTAATGAGTAACACTTTTGTTTGGCGGGAGGTAGGAAAACAATCAATGCGATTTTTGGGAAGCAAAGTTACTCGCGTCCGCAGCGTACCTCAAGCTGCACGTGCTTCCTGGGTGGTTCTAAATGAGTAACACTTTTGTTTGGTGGGAGGTAGGAAAACAATCAATGCGATTTTTGGGAAGCAAAGTTACTCGCGTCCGCAGCGTACCTCAAGCTGCACGTGCTTCCTGGGTGGTTCTAAATGAGTAACACTTTTGTTTGGCGGGAGGTAGGAAAACAATCAATGCGTATTTTTTGGGAAGCAAAGTTACTCGCGTCCGCAGCGTACCTCAAGTTGCACGTGCTTCCTGGGTGGTTCTAAATGAGTAACACTTTTGTTTGGCGGGAGGTAGGAAAACAATCAATGCGATTTTTGGGAAGCAAAGTTACTCGCGTCCGCAGCGTACCTCAAGCTGCACGTGCTTCCTGGGTGGTTCTAAATGAGTAACACTTTTGTTTGGCGGGAGGTAGGAAAACAATCAATGCGATTTTTTGGGAAGCAAAGTTACTCGCGTCCGCAGCGTACCTCAAGTTGCACGTGCTTCCTGGGTGGTTTTAAATGAGTAACACTTTTGTTTGGCGGGAGGTAGGAAAACAATCAATGCGATTTTTGGGAAGCAAAGTTACTCGCGTCCGCAGCGTACCTCAAGCTGCACGTGCTTCCTGGATGGTTCTAAATGAGTAACACTTTTGTTTGGCGGGAGGTAGGAAAACAATCAATGCAATTTTTGGGAAGCAAAGTTACTCGCGCCCGCAGCGTACCTCAAGCTGCACGTGCTTCCTGGGTGGTTCTAAATGAGTAACACTTTT
>JAFNEN010001681.1:0-23863 GCA_019343175.1 Oedothorax gibbosus | reverse complement strand
CCCAAATTTCATTAAAAAATTTGAATTAGAACTATATTTAAAATTTAAATAACCAAAAATTTAATCTACATTGAAATAATATGCAAATTTCATATTTATTCAATATTTTCACTGTTACCATTACGTGAAACGTACAAGAAACTTTATTTAAAATAAAACAAACTCTTGAAAAATATTTATTTATGGGATAAAATTCAGTTTGTATTGTTATATCACAATAGAGTTCTTTTGTTGGTTCATTATATATGAGTGAAGAAAGATGCATAAGAGAATTCTAACTTTGCATTAAAAAAATATGCAAGGTTTCGCTTTTATTTTAAAGAATAAATTTTACTAATTATTTCTTCTTAGGACTGTAAATTAATTTAACGAACCATTAATAATATTAATTGAATTTTCGAAATAAAAAGTAAATGAAAATGGGAAATTATAGTAACTAAAAGATATTTATTAAGAAAACAACAGAAAACGGGTTTTTTTTCGCATAAAAAATCGTGATTTTTTTTTTTAAATTTTCAATATAATGTAAACGATATTATATGATGATTATGATGATTGTAAATGATATTATAATAAGTTTTTACTTTCATTTTTACGGCAAAAATATCACGACGGGACGCGCATGTATTCACTATTATTGGCATAGCTATTTTTTAATATAGCGTTCCCCGAAGTGATACTAAATATGGTAAATAATACATACTACAGATGCAAATCTATTGACGATCAACTCAAGATAGAAAAGAAATGCACGTGCAATTGATGACGACCTTCAGCAATTAACTATAATCCTCCTTTCACTAATAACCTATGTGTAGTTTTAGTGTGACACATTATTTCCAACCAAACTAACCCAACAATCGGCAGGCTGGCCAAACACCATGGGATTGGCAACCCTGTCTCCTTTAGATTCTCTACCTTTTTACAAAAAGTGGACGCTTCCACAATCAAAATATTTGGGATGCTAAGTTGTGGTAGGCGGACTCTAGGATTTTTTATACTAAATATTTTTCTCTTTGTTTGACAATAAAGCTTTTAAAATCATCCACTAATAAGGTACAGCTAGGATATAATGGCCTGTCTGTCGATTTGCGACATTTGGCAGCTTGGAAATTTAACGTATGGTTGCTTTATCTATTGAGTATTGAGTTGAATAAAATTTAAAAAAAAAATGTTTACCACTATTGATCAATTTTGTTGCTTGGCAACGTAACATGCATCGCCAAATCAATACCGGCCATTATATCCTAGCTTTTCGGCTAATAATTTAACAGTTAACTTAAAGAATCTTGGCCGGATTTGGCTACTTTTCAAACATCTCGCCAAGTCGAGATGACAACAAACTGGCCGACCAAAAAAATAAACTTTTAACGTACCAGGAAAAATTCATTAAATTGCATACCAAGATTTAAGAAAAACGTGGAACGTTTAAATGCCGATGAATTGATTTTAAAAATGTAAATAATTATTTAAATCATTAAGCATATAATTAATAAAAGATTAGTAGAAAAAACTTCAGAATTATATGCTAATTTCACAAAGGTTGCCATTATACCAATTTGTTGGGGTTTCCATATTACACATAAAATGGCCGCCGCGATTCTTTAGGTTAACCGATTTGACAAACCGAAAAGCTTGCCTACTTAAAATTATGAGATTTAATTCAGACAATAGTTTTTAAGTGCTAATAGCATACCAGCTATTTTTCTTTGCATTTTTTTCAGTTTCCAAGAACAGAGAGAGTATGCAAAGGAACGACGGATCTTTTAAATATAAAAGCTATTAAGGAATTGCCGAAACGATTTTGGAATTAAACTAAGATGTTGGAAGCTTTTAATTTAAATATCCAATTAAAAAAAATTAATTGCATTTGCTCTGAAATGTTTTTTTTTGTGTAATTCAATAAAAAATAATTTATTAATTGCATTTTTTATGATATTTTATTTTACAGGTACATAGATAATATAACTAGACCTATGAAAAGTATGGGTCCATATCCCCATACATTTTATAGGTCCACAACCCATAAGTTTTATGGTTTTTTTTACTGGTCCCATAGAATTTATGTGTCCGATAGAATTCTATTGGGAATAAAACCAATAAGTATTTTTAGTGTGTTATGGCCCCAATAAAATTTGAAGACCAATAGAATTTTACGGGTCCTATAAAATTTTATTGGTCCAATAAAATTCTATTGGGAATAAAACCAATAAAATTTTTAGTGTGTTATGGCCCCAATAAAATTTTGTAAACCAATAGAATTTTACGGGTCCCGTAAAATTTTATTGGTCCAATAAAATTTTATTGGGGCCATAACACACTAAAAAATTTTATTGGTTTTTTTATGGGAATTTCCAATAGGGCACCAATTTGGCATCCATGCGCGTCCCGTCGTTAGCATTGGAGGTCACGTGATCAGCCAATCTAATACTTTAATTATGATATCTATGGTTGTTGTCGTGTGCCTCCAGGGCATAGCCTGGAAGGCAGAAGGAGTGCAGAAGCTTCCATTGGCACAAGGCTTTGAGCTCCCATGAGTGTTGGAAGTCTGACTTCTGCTCCGAGAGGGCGCCACCTCCTCCATTTATATCAATAATATCGAATACAAATTCGACCGGAAGCTACTCTGGTCTCAGGTCCATACCTGGTCCACATTTCTGTGTTTTAAATGTGGGTCATTACAAAATTTTCTCACCCTAGCTTGGTCATCTAAGGCACACACAGTTGGTACCCAGCTTTCTACTGGTCCATTTTGAATCGGCTTCGACAGGCCCTTGCATTTGTTGACTTCGCCTACGTACCATTCCTGGATCTGCAGAGAGAAAACAGTTAAATCCTTGATTCGCTGAATTAAGATTATTTTTTAAATTATATGCCGCTGCCCATTTAGAAGCTACACTCTTAAAACAAAAGAGTGAAATTCACTCCTATAGGAGAAGTGCATTTTCGGCATGGAAAGGAGTGGAAATTAACTCAGACTGAGTTAAAACCGCTCGTTTGTTTTAAGAGTGTATCTGGGCAATTAATTATAATATATTGCGGTAATAAAATAGATGTAACGCGCAGATTACAATGGATGTGGATATTAAAGTATGCCGGGATTTAATTTTGCCGAGAGAACCCAAGCCAAATGGGCCCTCCTGGGATCTTTTACATGCCACATAATCATATTACATGCGTCCCCAAGATTTTCCCATTCAGAAAATCCGACGACTCAGCCGGGGAACGAACGCGCGTCAATTTTTCTTATGTATTGCCGATAATAAAAGTCGTAGATCATTCATATAAAGGGATCAAAAGCAAAGAGTTCTATAGTAGGGTAGAGGAACGTCTCGTACTGAGCTGGCATCGGCAGCCATGGCTCACTACGGAGCCCGAATAGAGTGGCAAAGGTGCTAGTTAATTTATAATTTTGATACTGAGAAAGGAAGTACACCCATGACAAAGGCGGGAATCGAACCCGCACCCGTTACAGCGCGCGGACTGCTAGCGTTATGGCCGGCGATCCAAACCACTCGGCCATCGGGCCCCACATGCCACCCTATATTGTCTCCGTGTTGGTCCATGGTGCGCAGGGCCGTCGCGAGCGGGGGGGCGAAGGGGGCGTCTCGCCCCCCCCTCTTCAAATTTTATAAACATTTGTCATTTTTATTTTAATTCCGAACTGCGAAAGTTTTTAGTGAAATGTGTGCTCAGATCAAAAGCCGGACACAACGCAAATGCCGACTCACAAAACTACTGACATAAAGTCATTCGGCAAATTTTATAAACATTTGTCATTTTTATTTGAATACAGATTACCTAGTTGTGAAATTGTTTAGTGAAACAAATTAAAATACGAACACAACGCAAATGCCGACTTACAAAATTCTTGACAAACCATAAAGTCATTCGGCAAATTTTATAAACATTTGTCATTTTTATTTTAATTCCGAACTGTGAAATTTTTTAGTGAAATGTGTGCACACATCAAAATCCGAACACAACGCAAATGCTGACTCGCAAAAACTAATGACAAACCATAAAGTCTTTCGTTAAATTTTAGAAATGGCTGGCAGCTGGCATTTATATTTTAATAATAATTAGTAAGACATTAATAGATAATTTAGACATTATAGCACAAATGCTTATTGATATTTGTTTATTAATATTCACAATGCTTTCAATTTATTTAAATTACACGTCTTACAGATGATAATAGATGGCCTTCTACTTATTTTATTATTTCATGTGAGGATATCCAGAGTCGCATTTATGGCCCCCTTAGCCCCATCCCCATGAGATTCACACTTATTCTAGATAAAAACGTTTTTCTTCCGAAAATAAATTTTTTGAAAATATTAAACTTTAAAAGAAATGATATTTTTTGTATAAAAGTATTGATAATTGAGGTTTATATTTGAAGGGCAAACTTTTAAAACCCAATATCTCAAACTTTAACCTAAGCCACTTTTGCACTCAAACCTTAACATACAAGATTTAGTTAGCTTCGCGAACCATATAAATAAAAGTGGCTTAAGTCAAAGTTGGAGATATTGGGATTCAGGGACGTCGCGAGCGGGGGGCGAAGGGGGCGTCTCGCCCCCCCAAGTTTTTTGAAAAATGGTCATTCGGCAAAATTTAGAAATTTTTGTAATGTTTATTGTGATACTGAAGTGTGACATTTTTTTGTGAAATGTGCACACAAAATCCGGACACAACGCAAATGCCGACTGACAAAACCATAAAGTCATTCGGCAAATTTTATAAACATTTGTCATTTTTATTTTAATACCGAACTGTGAAATTATTTAGTGAAATCTGTACACAGATCAAAATTCAGACACAACGCAAATGCCGACTCACAAAACTCCTGACATACCATAAAGCCATTCGGCAAATTTAAGAAATGTTTGTCATTTATATTTTAATACCAAACATTGAAATTTATTTAGCGAAATGTGTACACAGATTAAAATCGGGACACAACGCAAATGCTCACTCTCAAAACTCCTGACATACCATAAATTTATTCGGCAAATTTTAGAAATGTTGTCATTTATATTTTAATACCGCACTGGTGATATTATTTAAAGAAATGTTTATACCGAGATTAAAATCGGGTCGCAACGCAAATGCCGACTCACAAAACTGACAAACCATACAGTCACACACACATTCGGCAAATTTTATAAACATTTTTCATTTTAATACCAAAATGTGCCAATTTTTAGTGAAATGTGTACACTGATCAAAATCCAGACACAACGCAAATGCCAACTCTCTAAACTCCTGGCATACCATTTAGAAAATTTAAGAAATGTTTGTCATTTGTATTTTAATACTGAACAGTGAAATTATTTAGAGAAACGTGTACACCGATTAAACTCGGGACACAACGCAAATGCCGACTCTCAAAACTCCTGATATATCATACATTTATTCAGCAAATTTTAGAAATGTTTGTCGTTTGTAATTTAATACCGGACTGTGAAATTATTTAGTGAAATGTGCACACCGATTAAAATCCGCACACAACGCAAATGACGACTCTAGCAAAACTCCTGATAAACCATAAAGTCATTCGGTAAATTTTAGAAATGGCTGGCAGCTGGCATTTATATATATTTTAATAATAATTAGTAAGACATTAATAGAAAATTTAGACAGTATAGCACAAAAGTTTATTGATATCTGTTTATTAATGTTCACAATGCTTTCAACTAATTTAAATTACATTTCTTACTGTAACATGGCCCTCTATTTATTTTATTCTTTCATATGAGGATATGAAGTGGCGGATTGATGGGGGAGGGGGGATATTAATAAAAGTGGTTTAAATCAAAGCTGGAGATATTGGTATTTGTATAATTGCTCTCATCTCAATCCAGTTTTATTTAATAATAAGGTAATTTGTGGGCTTGATCTGGAATTCGGTGCTCTCTGCTTCAGTGAGCCGAAGTTTTCATTATCAGTGGTTCGGGAAACCGACTAAAATGCAACTAATGTCAATTACTTCGTTTCAATTTGTGACTAAAACGGTGAATTAGAATCTACTACGTTGAACATAAAACTATTATTGACTTAATTTGAATTTTTTAAATCAAATTGAAGACAACATATACTCTTAAAAACAAGGGTTTCACGCTTCCAGGTTCTACTCAGCACATCACAAAAAGAAAAATTAATATTAAACTTTTGAAATTATATGTATAATGAATATCATTAATGAAATATTATATGAAATAATTTTGAATTACTAATCATAACAGATTGAAAGGGGATATTCATAAAAGTTTATCAAATGTACCAATTTGGAGATCTGTTAATAATTTTATCTAATATCCATTTAATTTTATTTAATCTAATAATGTAGTGTAACGTTACTTATATTTAAATTTATAAGTATTAAATTGGAGTAGGAATTAAAAATTTCCAAAAATTGAGAACTAAGTTTTTTTTAAAAATCCATTAATGATTGATTAAAAATGATGATCTTGGAGATAGCTTTTGCATAGGCATGCGAAATAGTAAATAAAAATAGCAGCCTTGTTCACAGATAGAAACTTAAAAATCTATCCTGGAACACGCAAAAAGCTCACACCATGCACTCAGGCAAAATACATGACACGCTTGTTCCAAAGTATGGGGGGTCCAATTGTCCCCTTTTTTTCCTTCCCCCAAAGCTTGAAAGAAGCATCTTCGTATTTCTACAAAGGGTACCCCAGGACCCTGAAGGAATAAGGCTTCGGGGAAAACGTGTCCCTACTCTGAAGTCTGATTATATCTAAATGACTTTACAACCTCATTGGTATTGTGGGTTGTGTTTCCCAAAACACAAATGGTGTCTAGACAAGCGTCACTTAAAGTTACAGTAGAATTGTTCTTTTCTGAGGAAAAAGATCCAATGTATCATGAGCTTCCCACGAAATTTTCTATTGATTGTTCCGAAAAGGGAAAGTAAAATGATTTTCAAGGAACCGTAGATCGTAGATGTTTCGAGATATTTTCTTTTGTCGGAACCTCAACATCTCAGCCTTTTGTTGGATAAGTTTACGCAGACGTCTAAATGTGCTTTTTAGTAATAAAAGTAGTGATGACCACACATGGCGACAAGGGGTCGGGTCACATAAGGGAGCATACATTGGGTCCAATTGGGTGGTTGCCTTTTGTTGTTAAACTGCTCGCTCTCATTTTGTCTTTCGATTTCAATACTTTCATAGGCTACTTGCGGAGGTTACGTGATCTCGAGAAATCTTGTATGTACTTTTGTTTTGTTTTTTAAACTTACTTTTTTAAAGAGGAGTTTGAGAGACAAGACGTATCGGTGTCCACTGTTTTTGTTTTATTTCGTCGATGCGATGATGCTCGTATGATTATCATTATTCAAAACAATCACTCCACTTAGCTGCCTTTATTTTTGACATGTCTTCTAAAACTAAAATTGAAACTAAAAGAAAATCAAATACTCTTGATTTATACTTTAAGAAGGTTGCGGCTAACAAAAAAAATTGAACAAGAGCAATCGGGAAAAAATAATGCTTCTTCAAACAGCAAAAATATCGAGAAGAAACTTTGATTGTTCTTTGAAAATTAGGTAAGAAATTACTATTTTTTTATTTATTTTATAAGTTACTTATCAATTAAATGTATCATTTTAGGGTGTTAAATTAAATATTTTTTTAATATGTACTTGTACTTAAAAAGAATCTAAAGTAATAAAAAACTATAATTTTATAATTATACATAGAAAATGAGAATGTAAATTTACAATTGAATTGCGTGTCAAAGATACTTTTCCATAATTTCATAAAGTCAATTAATTTTTGTTTTGTTTTGTACAATCCTGTAGTATTCGCATTGTTACTATTGAAAAATGTATAAAATATCAATTATTTTTTTATTGAATTAATTGCACTTAAATAACATTAAATCACCAAATACGAATAGTTTATTTTAAAACAATGAACTTATAAAAATCAACAAATTAATTTACAGTAAATAATAAAAATGTTTTTATATTAAATAAAAATTATATCATTGCTAATTAATTTACATAAAAAGGTAAATAATAATAGACTTAATTAACTAATTGATTCAAGATAAGTTTTTATGTAGAACGAAGAAGCATGTAAAATGCATGTATTACGTCTTTTCCAAAGAACAAAAAAAGTTTATTTTTATTCTCGATATTCTTGCTGTTGAAGTAATTTTGTAAAAGCAATTAAATTTGTATCAAAAGTAGTTAATGATATTTAAATTATTATAAGTTTAATTAAAAGTAATTAATAATTTCTAATTACTAAAAGTTTAATTAAAAGTAATTAATAATTTCTAATTACTAAAAGTTTAATTAAAAGTAATTAAATTTTTATATTTATGACAATTATAAAAAAATTAATATTTTATTCGGCAAAATTGTGCTAAACGCCCCCCAGTCGATTTTTGTTAGCGACGGCCCTGTTGGGATTTGAATGTTTGCTGCTCATTTCAATCCAGTTTTTTTTCAATAATAAGGTAATTTGAAGGCTTGATCTGGACTTCGGTGCTCTCTGCTTCAGTGAGCCGAAGTTCTCATTATATCAGTGGTTCTCCTCGCTATGGTTTAAAAATATCAATAGAAATGAAATATAAATGAAAAATAAATGAATATAAATGAAAATATTCACAATATATGTAATGAACATCACTAATGTAAAAATTATATGAAATAATTGGGAATAATTAATCATAACAGATTGATAGGGGATATTATTAAAAGTTTGTCAAATGTACCAATTTGGAGATCTGTGACAAAAAAAACGCAACTATATTGAAAGTGATATAACGTTATAACTCTACTCAACCACTCAAGCAGTATCTAGAAGCATCTTTCTCACGTTCTCGTTAACAAGTATTGTTAATTTAGTTATTCAATTACTAATAATTTTATCTAATATCCATTTAAATTTATTGAATCGAATAATGTAGTGGTAAAGTTAATTATATTAATTTTATAAGTATTAAGTTGGAGCAGGAATTAAAAATTTCAAAAAAATTGAGAACTAACAGTCTAAAATATCCATTAATGATTAATTAAAAATGATGATCTTTGGGGGATAGCTTTCGCATAGGCCCCCGAAATAGTAGATAAATATATCACTATCATATCAAAAATGGCAATTCAACGTTACAACCCTAGTCCACAGATAGAAACTTAAAAATCTATCCTGGAACACCCAAAAAGCTTACACCACTCAGACAAAAGACATGACGCGCTTGTTCCAGAGTAGGGGGTGGTCCAATTGTCCAAAATTGTCCCCCCTTCATCTTCCCCCAAAGCTTGAAAGATGCATCGTCGTATTTCTACAAAGGGTACCCAGGACGACCCAGGCCAGGACCCTGAAGGAATAAGGCTTCGGGGAAGACTTGTCCCCACCACTCTGAAGTCTGATATAGGGATATCTAAATGGGCTTTACAGCCTCATTGGGATTGTGGGTTGTGTTTCCCAAAACCAAAAGCTGTCTAGACAAGCGTTACTTAGAGTTACACTACAATTGTTCTTTTCTGTGGGAAAAGATACAATGTATCATCAATTCGTATAGTTTCTCAAGAAATTTTCTATTTATTGTTCCGAAAAGGGAAAGTAAAAGGACTTTTTAAAATACCCGCAGATCGTAGACGAGGCTTTCAAGATCTTTACTTTTGTCGGAATCTCAACACCAGCCTTTTGTTGGATAAGTTTACGCAGACGTCTGATTTTGTGAACGTGTGATTTTTTACTTAGCGATAAAAGTAGTGATGAGCTGATGACCACACATGGCGACACGGGTCGGGTCACATAAGGGCGTACATTGGGTCCATGAATTGGGTGGTTGCCTTTTTTTGTTAAACTGCTTGCTAATTTTGTCCTTCAATTTCAATACTTTCATAGGCCACTTGCGGAGGTCACGTGATCTCGAGAAATCTTGTACCTTTTTTTTTGTTAACTTACTTTTTTAAGCGGAGTTGAGAGACAAGACGCATCGTGTCCACTTTTTTGTTTTATTTCGTCGACGCGATGATTGCTCGTATGTTATCATTATTCAAAACAATCACTCAACTCCAGCTGCCTTTATTTTTTTGCTTGTTTTTTAAAACTGAAATTGGAACTAAAAAAAATCAAATACTATTGTTTATACTTTACGAATGTTGCGGCTAACACAAAAAAATTGAACAAGAGCAATCGGAAAAAAATAATCTTCTTCAACCAGAAAAGCATATCAAGAAGGAAAACTTGGATTGTTCGTTGTAAATGAGGTTTGAAATTACTAATTTTTATGATTATTTATATTATTTATTTACTATTATTTATTATATAAGTTACTTATCTAATTAAACGTATCATTTATGGGAGTTAAATTACATATTTTAAAAATGTACTTGTACTTTAAAAGAATCTAAATTAATAAAAAAAACTATACATTTTAAATTATAAATAGAAAATGACAAATGTAAATTTTTACATCTAAATTGCGTGTCAAAGATACTTTTCCTTAATTTCATGAAGTGATGAAGTCAATTAATTTTTGTTTTGTACAATTCTGTAGATATTCTCATTGTTTTATTGAAAAATATATAAAATATCAATTAATTATTTATTTAACTAATTACACTTAAATAATATTAGAACACAAAAAATCCCCATAGTTTATATTAAAAAATAAATTATTATAAATAATCACCAAAATTTAATTTACACACACAGTAAATAATAAAAAAAAGTTTTTATATTAAATAAAAATTATATCATTATTAATTAATTATCATAAAATAGTAGTTAATAATAGAATTACATTAACTAATTGATTCACATATTGATGTAAAATAAGTTTTATGTAGAATGAAAAGTATGTAAAATGCAGGCATTAAAAATACGTAATTTTGTAAAAGCAATTACATTTTTATCAAAAGTAGTTAATAGGTTTTAATTATAAAATTTTTAATTAAAGGTAATTAATAAGTTTTAATTACTAAAAAGTTTAATTAAAAGTAATTAAAATTTTAATTTTTAAAATTTATGAAAATTAAAAAAAAAAATTAAAATTTATTCGGCAAAGGTGTGTTAAACCCCCCCCCCCCCAGTCGATTTTTGTTAGCGACGGCCCTGATGGTGCGGTTGGTAGGTTCAGTCTCTACCCTACTATAGAACTCTTTGATCAAAAGCTTACGGGAATCGATACTTTTAACTCTGCTGACTAGGCGTCAACGCCACGTCATTTCTCAAAATGTAAATATCAATTTCCAACTTTTTCATTAAAAATGTGTTATTTCAGCTTAGAACAACAAATACTAAATAAAGGTGGTGAAAATATTTTTTTAAGTATTTTGAGTTTTGGTGGTTTTGTGGGTTAAACAACAGTTTACGTCTAAATTGAATAGTTCATTAATATAAGAGTTATAAATGGGATAAAAATAGATGATAAGAAGTAATAATTTTGTCTGACAAAAATAAGAAAATTAAAAAAATTTAGATGATGTAAGTTTTTGTTATCCCTGTAAAGAATTTTGATAATTTTAAGTCATACTATCAAATGTATGGGTTGAGTCAATTATCCCTTGGATCAAGTAATCTCTATACATTGTGATACATGACCCAAAACTAAAGTTTTATACAATTATATTTTATTAATATTGCAGTTAATACTTTCAGAAAAGTACTAATATATATTTGTTAATATTGCTTAAAGTATAAATTGACTGCATTTACACATCCATAAATAGTTTGTTTTTTTTTTAAGTTACAAGCACAAAACTACCAATTGCGTCATATATCCCTATTTTCCCCCTACTACAACATGAAAATTTTAAATGTATGAAAACAAAATGTGACTGCCTTATTTGGCCAAATACTGCGAAATAAAAATAGTGTATATTGAATATATCTGATAAATTAATTCTTCTACTACTAAACTCCTCGGCGCAACAGCCATTACTGGGCCAAGGCCTGTCGTGCCCATTTCAGCTTTCGTGACCTAGGGCTCTGGGGTGCTAGGTATATGTCCCGGTAAGGTGGTCCATGGTCAGCCTCACGCGTATCCCCCAGTGTTTATTTTCCAAGCATGCTTGGCACCCATTTTTATCGACCCACTTAAGGGATAAAAGGATGGGATAAATAAATTCAATGCATTGAAAATCCATGCCACATTTCAGAACGGTAACTTATCTATAAAATTGTTTGCAAACTTTTTGTGATCCATGGTAAATATCTCAGGCATTCAACACATTTATCTTACTATTGTGTTATCACTATTGTATACAAATACCCTAAAACTTTTTATGAACGTGCAAGAATAGATGCAGTGTAGTCGTTTCCGCTGCCTATTTCTAGCCTCCTTAAAAGCTTTAACACACCAATTATGCCTCGTAATTTAGAAACCCTGGTCAAGTGACTGGGGCCCACACCTGAGCGGGCACCCAAAAAAATTGGGGGACTTTTGTCCCCAAAACCCCATGGGGGTTTTGGGGTTCCCCCAGAAAAAAATTTTATTTTTCCTTTTTGCCTGCTATATCAAAAAAAAACTTAAAAAATTTTTATCGATCCCCGCATCATTCCCAAAAAAATAAAGTGTTTCTTAAAATAAGGGGGGTTTAAAAAAAACATATCACGTGACTTTGGGGGCCCAAAAACACGTGACTATGCAGGGGTGCTAGGGGAAAAGGACTATCACGTGATTTTTGGGAATGTTATGTGAAAAGAGCGGGGGTGTTTAAAACTCATAATCCCCTTTTTGGCCTGGGAAAAGGGGCCCCCCAAAAAATTTTTTTCCCCGTTATGCAAAATTGGGGTTTTTTCTTGTTTACCAGTTTTTCCCCGTAATTTAAAAAATTTAAAAAATTTAACTTTTTTAAAAGTTTTCCTTTGACGGGGGGAAAAAAATTACCTAAATTTTTGGGTTTGTTTTGTGTTAAAGAAGCTAAAAAAATTTTAGCAAAAAAAAAAAATACTGGGAAAAATAGCCCCCTTTTTTAAAGGGGAATAGGCACAACACTATCCGAAAAGGGGGCCCCCCAAATTTTTTTGGCCTATTTTCCCCGGATTTTATCATCGGGGCCCTGGCCATAGCCATTAAAAATTTAAGGGGGCGCATTTTAAAAAAAAGGGGACCTTTTAGCTTCCAAAATACGTTTATAAGTAAAAATTTTAAATGTATTAAAATTTTGTTCAGTCCCTCTGCCCCCCTACCCCCTTTCATCCCCCAAAAAAAAAAAGTACGGAAAAAATTTTATAAGTAAAAAAAAATTTCCCCATTGAAAATTAGAATAATTAAAAATTTTAAAAAATTTTTGCGAATTCGAAGTATTTTTAAATTTTTTAAAAACTGCAAAATTTAATGCCATTTAAAAAACAAAAGGAAGCCTTTTTTTATTAAATTTAAAATTTCCCTTTTTCCCTCGCAACTTTTGCTCAAAAAAATTTTTAAATTTTTTTAGACAATAAATTAGAAAAAAATTTATTTTTGCGACATCGGGGTCAGTTTAAAAGACGTCAAATATATCTCGCAAAGAGTTTTATTGATTGTATTTGTAAAATGTTTTCCTTTTATTAAAAGCGAGGAATAAAAAAATATTTTTTTTTTAAAAAAAATATAACATTTTTTTTATTTCCCCGTAAAACCCAACCCCAAAAAAGTAACTTTTAAAAATAATGTGGTGCCCAAAAGAAAAACCCCACCACCCCCCCCGTTTTGGGGGTCGAGGGGGTGGGAAAAGACCTCCAAAAATCGGTGCCTTTTAAATTTGGGGGCAATTGTACCCCCCGGGAAAAAAAAGGAAAAGACTCTTGAGACGGCCCTTCCCCACCCCCGGCTGTACCCCCCAAAAAGAAGAAATTGGTTTTTTTTTATATTTCTAATAACTTTATAATCGTTTGGTAAAATTATTTTAAAAAATTTTTAAAAATGGAGTAAATTTTTTTTTTGCTTCCACCTACTTTTAACTTTTAAAAAATGGAAGGTATTATAATCTTTTTAAAACCCCTCCGTAAAACCCTTTCACAGAAAGAACCAAATTTTTCCCCCCCCCCAAATGGGAATGCCCCTTTTAAACAAAAAATAAAATTGGCTACTTTCCCAAAATTTTTATTTAAAAAATTTTAAAAATTTTTAAATTTTTTTAAAATTTAAAAAAAATAAAAAATTTAATCTACCCTTGAAATAAAAACCAAATTCCATTTTTTTTTCCCCAAATTTTCACTGTTGGCCCCCCTTTTTTTTTAAAAGTCGAGAAAAAAATTTGTTAAAAAAAAAAATTTTAATTTTTTTTTTTTTTAAAAAATTTAAAAAAAAAAAATCTAATTTTTTTTTTGGATTGTTTTTTTAAAATTTTTTTAAAAGAGTTCTTTTGGGTGGTTTTTTATACTTTTGAAGAAAAAATTCATAGATCATTCTAACTTGGGGGTTTAAAAAAAAAGGGAAAAAATTTGCTTTTTTTTTTTTAAAGCATCAATTGCACTAAAATTTTTTTTTTTTGAACTGTAAATTAATTTTAAAAAAAGATAAAAAAATGAAATTTTTGAAAGAAAGTAAATGGAAAAAATTTTGGGGGGCACAAAATATTTATTAAAAAAAAAATTTCATTATTATTCTTCGAACTTTAAACAAAATTTTTTAAAAATTTAAAAATAATTTTTTAAAAATTTTTAAAAAAAATTAATGAAAAATTTAAATTTTTTGTTTTTTAAAAAATTTAAAAATTTTTAAATAGCTAAAGGTCTGTTTTTAAAGAATTTCTTTCCGAGGGGGATAAATAGTTTGTTTCCTGTTGAGCACCCAAAGTTGTGTGGAAAAAGGGGTTTTAAAAAAAATTTCTGTAACAAAAAACCCCCCCTTTTTAGCTTCCCCCCTTTTTTTTTTTTAAAAAAAAAAGTGGAAGGGATATAATCTTTCAGTCCCTCTGTCTGTTGTCCCCACCCAAAATTTCATACCCAAACTACAAATGCTACGGAAAATGGGGGTACTTTAAAAAATTAGCGCATAAAAAATTTAAAAAGCATTTTTAAAACTCAGAAAAGAATTCAAATTTTAAAAAACTTCCATTTTTTTAAAAAACTGCAAAAATTTTAAGCTCTTTTAAAAAACATAGGAAGCCATTTTTAAATTTGAATTTAAAACCCCATTCCCTTCGCAACAATTGCTCTCAAAAATTTTAAATTTTTTAGACAATAAATAAAAAAAATTTTTTTTTGCGACATCGGGGCATTTTAAAAGGGGCTATTTCCCAAAAAATTACTTACCTTCCCCTTGAGTTGCAGAGGTTTTTTTTAAACAATCGAAACCCATCCTTCTTTTTAGATAGTGTCGATACTCAAAGAAGGGGCCCCAACATGCCAAAAAAAAACATGCCTTAAAAAGGGGCCCTCATTTCGCTGTTCCTAGTGGCATTTTTTTCAGCAGGGGTCTTTTTTATAACTTTGGGGTTAAAAAATGAAAAAAAATAGCAATATTTTGGCTTTTTAAGTCTTTTAAAATTTAATTTTTATGTTGTTTTTTTTTTAAAATGAAGTTTTGAAAAAATATATTTAAAAATTTAATTTTAAAAGAAAAAGTTTAAGGGGGTTTTTAAAAAAAAAATTTAACTTTAATTTTGGCCCAAAAATCGCGAAAATGGGAAAACAGCATACTAAGTTTGGATCTAATTTCCCAAATTGCGGGGGTTTGATAACGTTTGTAGATATTTTTTTAAAATTTAAAAAATATTTGTCCTTAAATATTTTTTATAAAAACGCATGTTATTTTTGAAAAAATTTTTTTCGGAAATTATTTTTTAGTTTTACAAAAACTTTATAACTTAAAAAAGGGGAAAAAGTTTGAAATCACCAGCCTTGCCTTTTTGTCTGTCACCCTTTCAACCCAAAAAAAAATGTACGGGCAGTGTTTACCAAAAAAAAAATTAGGCATCAAAATTAAAAGGGTTAAAAATTTAAAAAAAAAATTAAATTAAAAGTATTTAAAGGAATTTTTTAAATTTTTAAAGGGGCTGGGACCCAGTGGTTGAATTCGCCTGCTGGGGAAAGGGCCCCGGGTTGGGCCCGGGCTCGCCAAAAAACTCCGACCTAAAAAACCCAAAGCCCCCAAAAAAAATGTCCGAAAATATCCCCCCGGTGGAGGGATGCACAAAAATACCTTCTAAGCCGAATTTAAAAAACGAAACGCGAACGTTCGCCTGCAAATGGGTGGGTTTTTCGAAGATTTTGCTTTTTTTCCAATTGAATTAAACAAACCCTTTCGCGCCAATGCGTAAAGCCATTTTGGGTTTCAGGTCATTAAGGATCGCGTGGAATTTTTTTTACTTTTTTGGCATAATGGGAAAAAATTTCAAAACCTTTTATTTTTAAAGAAAAAAAAACCCCGAAACTTATTAAGCTGGTTGTGGGGGGATTTAATTAAACCGATTGTATTCCAGGTCAATTTTGTCAATTCGAAGGTTTCATTTAAATTTTCCCCCTAATTCAAGGGGTTTCTTTGGGTGCCTACTGTGATGTGGCCCGTCACTTGACCGTGTTTCAAATTACCCCCCCCTTCGCTAATAGCCCTGTTTTGCTCTATGCGAAGAAATTTTCAAACTGACTTATTCTAAACAAAAGAACCCAAAAAAGGAAAAATCTCGCTTGAGAGGGAACCGAAACACCTTTAATGAGAAGGTAAAAAAAAAAAACTGAAAAGGTTCCTACTATTTAAAAACCCAATACTGCTTCTAATGCCCAAAAAATTTTTAAAAATTAAAGCAAAAATCTTGTGTAAGAAAAAAGGAAAATTAAAAAAAGCTTTTAAGAATAAAGTTTTTTTTTTTTAAAATTTTTTTAAACAGTTTTTTTAATTTTTTTTAACAAAAATAGTGGGAAAATTTTGCAAATTTTCCCCATTTTTTAATCCCACGAGGCCCCGTGGGCAGTGGTAGGTTGCATTTCCCTGCCCCAGCCGGGGGGCGAACCCGGTTGGGCGGGGTTCAATAACCTGTATCCTTAAAATTTGGGGCGAAAAATAATACCACGCATGTTTGGGGAAATAAACAGGGTTTCCCCGTGGCTCCACCCCCCGACTTGTAGCACCCAGAGCCCCTTTGGGCACGATAGCTGAATTGGGCCGGAACCTTCCCGTAATGAGCTGTAAACCCCGGGGAATTTGTTTAAAAGCCTTTTTAAGTTTAGGGTTCCCCCAAAATTTTTTAGGTTCTTTTTAAAAAAATCTAGATTTTTTTTATTGGAATCTCTAAGAAAAAACAAAGCCTTAAAAAAAATTTTAATACTTTTAAAAATGGACCGATGAAAAAAAAAATCTATTGGGGCAATCCATTACAACACCCAACCTTTGCTCAACATTTTTGATTTTTAATTTTTTTCCAATTTTTTTTAAAAATAGGAGTTCAAAGCAAAGTAAAAAATTTGACTCCGTTGAGTTGTTGTTTTTATTTGAATTCCTAAATAACACGTGTCGAACCAAACGTGGGGCGTAGCCCGAAAAAGAAATTTGAACGTAAATTATTACTGTTTTGTTTGAGCTTCATAACTTTTACAACTTAAATTTAAAAACGTGCTTTGTGTTTTGAACTAACCTGGTTTATTTTAAAACAGTGGACGGTGAGTGCAAGTTATTGCTTCGTGGCCTATCGTGTTTTTGCAACAGTTTTTTGTGCAGTTTGAATTGAAATATATTTACGTGTAAAAATTATGGCGGAAAAATTTCGAGAAAGCTAGTAAAAAACGCAGTTTTGCAAGGCAACGCACAACCAATTTTAATAACCCAAAATCGAAACATTATAAAAATGATAAAAAACCTTTGAAAAAAAATGAAAAATGCGAAGAGTTAAACTGTTTGCTAGACCAATTACTCGAAAAAAAAGCGACTCTTAAAAAATTTTGGACAAAAAAATAAAAGGTTTTGGTGTCATGCACGAGTTGGAAAAAAAATAATTTCCGTAGAAGAATATTTTGAAAAAAATATTTAGAGGGGAAAAGGTAAGTTTAAAAACGATTTCTTAAACTTGAAGATGAAAAAAAACCCCTGGACATTTCAATTTTAAGTGCAAAGGGAGGTGTTTAAAATGCAAAATGATAGGTCCAATATTAAAAATTACAAAAAAATGCGGGTAATTTCCCTATGGAATGGTTTGCCTAAGTCACATTGTAGATTTTTTGGTGCCCCATCAATGGTTAGAATATTGGGGAAAATTTAGATTCGATTCATAAAAAAAAAGTTTTAAACTAACGTAGAAAGTTTCATTATTTAAGGGTTCTTTGGGGAGGTTTGGGGCTTTGAATACTATAAAGGGTTTTGCTTTAAAATGATCAAAATTATGAAAAGGTTTGAATTTTTTAAAATAAAGTTTTGGGTCGAGATGATATTGTAATAATAGTCCATGACAAAATTTTTTAAATTTTGGAACCCAGTTAAAATTCGTCGAATAAAAAGCATTCGAATGTTGTATGACATTTAAAGTAAAAAAATTAGGTTTTTGGAAATTTAAGGGCTTTTAGGGGAGTTATGGTAAAATTTTTGTGTCCAATTGTCATGAAATTATTCCCCTAATGATTTAATTTTTGAGTAAAATAGAACAAGGAATCTAAATCAAATTTTAACTTTTTGGAATAATGGAGTTTTTTAAAATTTAGAATTGGAGGCGAGAGAAGTCAAAATTTATGGATCAAGCTAATGTACGAAACGAGGGTTTTCAGGGGAGAGGGTATAAAAAAAAATTTTGTTAAAAGTGAATTTCCCTTTGCCATTTGCGCTAAAAGAAAGCCTTTTTTGTTTGCGAAAAATTTCCCACCCCTTCCCTTTGAATTGTAGAACGTTCTCTGCTGGGGAAAAAAGATTAAAATTAAAAGAAAGGGGGTAGATGTTATCGATTTTTTTGAAAAAGGGTTCCCATTTAAGTTCCAGTTGCAAGGAAAAATTCCTCCTTGCCAAACGTGTAAAAGTCCGGCACACAATAAATTTATTTTGTTTTGAAAGGAAAAATATGGACGCCTGATGTCGAAACCCCCAAAAATTTTGAACGGTTTTTTAAAAGTGTAGCGCTTTCAGAAGGAGAGGGAAGCGAATCAATTTTGCCCACTTGTGCAGTAGGGTTCGAAATGAGGTTTGGGGTTCTAGGTCAAAAATTTGTTTCTTTTATTTGATTTGCTAGCTGTGCAGTTTGGATAGGGATATTGCGGGGGAGTGAATTTTTTGGTCACTCGTAAAGAAATTTTTGGTATATGTACATTTGGAAATTCTCCAAAAAAACCGCTTTTGACGTAACAACTGTTTCAATATGCCACGTTAATGTCCTAGTCGTTGGGCAAGGTTTTGGTCTTTATTACAGATAAAATTTCTATGCTAGAATTTGGGAAACCCGAAAAATGTCAAGAGATGTTGGCTAACGTTTCAATTCCCGCTAGGGAGGTGCTTAGTGGAAGGGAAAAAAGAAATTGAATTTTGGGGTTGTGACGTAATGTGGAGGGTTTTAACGAGGAAAAAGGATTGAGTTAGAAAAAGGGCTTATTTTTTTGAAACTTTATTTGGATTCTTTGTAAGTGGAAAGCAAAATCTAGTGAAATTTTAAATCACTGGAACCCTTTTCGTGTTTGGGCAAAAAATGAAATCGAGAGAGTCGTAAAACCCGGAAAGCTTATTAAAAAGGGGGGAGGAGAGAATTTAAATCTGAACTTAAGAAATTGTGGGAAATTTGGGTAACTTGTTTTTTTTAATGAAGGTGAGAGAGCTTTGAAAAAGTGAAGTAGAGGTATTAAGGGGTTTTTAAAATAATTTGAAATAGACAAGGCGTTATAAGTGGGTTTTCCTTTAAAGGGGAAGTTGTTTACCCGATAATTTTTGGGTTTCGAAAAGGAGATTGAATACTTGGTATCAGTTTTTGAAGGGATCCAGTTTTGATGAAAATTTCAAGTCAGATTTTTAAGAGCAGTTGAGTCGGAGAATTTAACAGTTTTATAAACCAAGGATGATTTGTGGATCGTATTTATTTCGCACCCCCCTCATCAGTTATAAAGAACAGAAAGGAAAACAATGTACACGATTAAGGGTTGATTTGAATGTCTTCCAAAGGAAAAAGGGGGCTCTTTCATTAAATGAAACTTCATTTTGGGCCAATTTAAATCCAATTACTGACACTTTTAGGAAGTTAGGAGAATGGGATAGGCATAGTGGCGGATTTTTGAGGGCCTTCTTTTAGTATAGGTCTTAAAAAAGTGGATCGAAATTGCCAGGTTTTTTTTGGATTGATTTAAAAATTTCCCCCTACCGAAATTAAATTTTATCGAAAAAACTACAGTTTTGTTTGGAGCAAATCCTCCGTTTATTTTGGGAGCCACAATCAAGCTCAGTAAAGGACATTTGGAAATTCCAACCCCGCTCCCACAAAGCCTTAAATGATTGTCTTTACGTAGGGCGATTTTTAAAAATAAGTTTTAAGACAAAATGAGGCCCTTGAAAACGTGTAAAGATGCTAAAAAAAATTCTTGCTTTTGCTAATAGAAACTTTCGCAATGGAGAAAAATTCCCCTGAACTCGTACTATTGGCAGGACAATAACTTGAGAAAAAACCCGAGGATAATTTAATTGAATTAAGGTACTCGGTATTTTATGGAACACGGTTACCAGAATTGAAATACGACCTGAAATTTAATTCTTGTGTTTAGAGATGGGCAAATTTCACTAAAAAAAGCACTTACAGATGTTTGTAAGTTATTCGATCCAATGGGTTTAATAGCTGGTTCACCATCACAGCAAAGATCCTACTTCAAGAAACATGGCGAAGGGTCGACCGGGATGAAGAATTGCCAAATGACTAAGGAAAAATGGAAGAAATAGAATTTGGAAAAAAGGAAAACTTTCGAAACTTTTCTATACCACGATCCTACTTTTCCAAATATCCGTACCCCCGACAAAGAATAGAAAAAACATGTGTTTTTTGAGAAGTAAACGCCTTGGGTTTCGTTGCCTATTTTTGCTATCCTGATGCGGGTAAAATTTTACAGAAGTTTTTCACTGCCAAGCCCGGTTGCACCGGTTTTAAAAAGAACGTTACCGCGACTTGAGTTTTTGCAGCGGCCATTGGAGAATAGTCCAATTTGAAGAAAATATTTCCCGATTGGAAAACCAACAACCTTGGGAGTGACCCCAACAGTTGCTTTTTTACGGTAAAAGGTAACGCCACGATTTGGAAACCATCGGGGAGTAATCGAGGGAAGAAATCCCAAAAACTGACAGAACCCAAGAAAATGGAAACATTGCAGAGGAAAAAAAAACCCAGCAATTTCTTACAAAGGCTGTTCGCAGATGATCTTCTAAGTGGTATACTAATTGGTGGAAGGCTAATTCCTGGGTTTGGTCGTCTGAATCGCAGTGGATTAAGGGGTGTTTCAGAGATGAACAAAGTTCAGGGAATCTAAAATGACGTCGAAGAAAAATCTAAAGGTGGGGAGGGTGAATCCATCTCGGGTGAAAAATAGCAGGTAAATTCATTGATGAAATTCAACAGATTTTCTTTTGGAAAAAAGTTGCGTAGAGTTGTCGCAGGTTTTCGTTTCATAAAAAAATTGCAAGGTTTTCAGAAGAGGAAAACCTTTTTCCTCACGAGGAAAATACAAGGGGCCACTGGGGGGATTTTTGAAAGGGATTCAGTTGGAAGCGTTTTTAAAAAAGAATGGATCGCCTGAAAAGGGGAATCCCACGAGCCCCCAAACAGCAAGATTTTTAACTGCTCCATTTTTGGATTCTCGGGAGTACTCAGAGTTGGTGGTCCCACTTCGAAAATGGGTTTGTCTGATCAAGAAAACATCCCCTTCTCTTACCCAAGAATCATCCCCTGTGCAAAATGTGAAACACTTTCCTGAAATAAAACTTGCATGGTGGTAACAACTAACGTGTCGCTCTCATCAATGTTCTGGATCAAAACTTAAAAAAAGTAGTGCGAAATGTTTTTTTCAAGTGTTTTAAATGTTATAACCAAAGGGCCGCACTGAAAAAGCAATTTTTGTCCCATTTTTCCATCTCCAAGAATCACACCACAAGAGTATTTTTCGATTGGGGGACCGACTTCGCGGACCCTTTTTCTTTGACAACAAAAAAAGGCGAGGGGTGAAATCTAGCAAGAACTTGTTGCATCTTCGTCTGTTCGTTACGAAGGTGTGCCAAGAAGTTGGAGTGATCTTTCGCGAAAGGGTTCTTGGATGCTTAAAAAAGGTTTCACCGCCGAGGCAAAGCAGCAAGATTTGGAGCGACTGGGTACCCAAAATGTGGGAGCAGAGAAGGAATTGAGAAGGTTTGTTTCCCCCTTTCATCCAACGAAGAAATCCAAAAACCATCTTTCAAAAGAAAAAAATAGTTTTGGCGTTTCAACCCTCCCGGAGGTCCTCACCCCGGAGGGGCTCTGGGAAAACGCTGTCAAGTCCATGAAGCGCATCTGAAAAGATGTAGGTGATCAAGGCAACCCTTTAAGAATTTATGACTCTATCGCTCAAGTGGGGGCGTGCCTAAACTCGCGGCCCCTCATCCTATGTCAAAGACCCCGAGGATTTTCAGCCCCTAACTCCAGGGCACTTTCTGATCGGTGCTCCACTAATGCTTTACCTGAAGATAAATTTATCGAAAAAGAAAATTCCCATTTTTTAGCGCGGAAGCTCTCTCAGCAATGGTACAGCGATTTTGGGGAAAGGTGGTTTGGATTTCTTAAAATTTTGGCTTCAGCACGTAGGAAGTGGACCAAAAGCCACCCTAATATAGAGGTTGGGCCCGTTGGGACTGTGAAAAAAAATCTTCCACCCTAAGTTTGGGAAATTGGGTAGAGTGACTGAGCTTCCAGGAAAGACAAAAAGGATTAGAGTTTTTCAAAAATTAAGACGCTATAGGAACTGATTCGCCCAATTGTTAAGATTTTTAAATTTCCAATTTATGAGTGAAAACATTTTTATTTCTGTAAAAACGACTTTTAATCAGTTTGAATTTTTGTTAAATTGTGTTCAATTTCTAGGATAATTAAAAATTGTTTTTTCTTGGGTAATCTTTTTGATTGTTGCTTTTTAAAAATTTTATGTAGGTGGTTTTACTGTCAAGCAGAGATAGTTTCCCCCCCTTTTTTTAAATTTGATAACGTTTTTTGAAGTTTAAAAATTAAGAAAACCCCCTGGGCAGGGGGGGGAGGATGGTCAGTCACGTGATTAGTTCTGTTCCCGCCGCTAGAGGCGCATTCAAATTGTAAATAGTGTACATACTTTTGTCATTAAAGTTAGAATAGAAAAAAACCCAAACTTGACTCCTGTTGTGATGCTTGTTTTTTTTCGAATTCCTGAATTACAATGAAAGATGTATAATTGTTTACATTTAATAAAGTAGGTACAGTATTTATTTAAGTATTTTTTTTTAATTTTTTCACTATCCCTTTGAGATATTTACCTTAAAAATAGGGAAAATTGATTTGAGTAGTTTGAAAAATTTTACAAAAATAAAGAAAAAAATTTTTAAGCTTTCACTTTTTACAGGCAAAATATTTTATACAGGAAAAAATATTTTTGGCGATTATTTTTTCCTTTTTCCAAATTTTTCAAAGCTAAAACTCCCGTTTTTTTTGCGAATTTTCATTTTTTAGTTGTGATTTTTTATCTCCCACTTCCTCACAAATTTGGTAAAATTGTGCGCTGTCAAACTATTTATAGCATCATTTTGACCATTTTCTTTTTGAAGTGAAAGTAGTTTTCAGTCGAAAATCGGCTTTGAAGCAAAGTTTAAAATGGGCGCCAAAAAAAATTATGAGCTTAAAAAAAAAATTTTTCTTTGGCTTTTAAATCACCAGTGTTTGGAAAAATGGTTAAAAAAAATTAAAAATCAAAAATTTTTTTGCAACAGGTTGGGTGATTTGTAATGGATT